>JARPMJ010001252.1:0-176792 GCA_033366665.1 Phoxinus dragarum
GGAGAAAAGCCTGTAAACTGTCCTGTCGTACAGACGAGCACTGAACACTAGAGTCCCAGCCTCAGAGGAGACAAGAGAGCAGTGGATTCATTTTATTTCCAACAGAAATCCCCCAGAAACAGAGGAATCGATGTAACTCCACAACATCTAAATGTCTCCACTAACCATTCAGAAACATCTAAAAGTTGCACCTCTTCCTGAGTCTCTCTGTAAGGCTGCACTCGCGACTGTTATTTCTCAGATTCTGGATGAGATTATTCACGTGTTTTGTTATAGTGTCTGAAGCTCGTGTAAAGGATCGGCCCTCTTCTGAACGGAGCGGAGCAGAAGCTCATTTGCATTTAAAGGGACACACACAAAATAACGGCGCATTTTTACTCACACCCAAAAAGGATAATAAATGATCTGAGGGGATTTTGAGCTGAAATTTCACAGACAGATTCTGGGGACACCATATATTTATATTACATCTTGTGAAACGGGGAATAATATGTCACCTTTAAGGTAGACACTTTACTTGCATTTAACAGGGTTTTTATGTATCTAAAATGACTTTTGTCAATTTAATTTGATGCGGACACAAAATGGTGACGTCTCGTCTTTGACCCGTATACAGATTGGTCATATATACAGATTGGTCATAAATAAGGCGCTATATAAATAAAAATGACTTGTCTTGACTTTTGAAACGAAGCACATGTGTCAGTGAAGACTTGATGACTTCTTTCCAGTCTTGCCGTCTCTCATGTTCTTGCTCTGACGTGGACAGGCTCTGAGTTTCTGTCAGGTTGGTGTTGGACTTCAGGCTTCGGGTCAAGTCTCGAGCTCAGAGCTCTCAGCAAGTGTGTTATTTCCTGTCCAAGACAAAGATTACATGAACAAGTCAACTCATGAATGTTTTTTTAGAGCTAGAACAGAATTGAATTCTGTTTGGGGTTTACTGATTCTGTAATTGCCCTGTTTACTACAGGGATGCCGCTTTAAAAGCATCTGTATAGTATCAAGCGCTATATAAATGAAGGTGATTTGACTATAACAAGAACATTACAATGAACACAAATTTGAAAATCTCACTACAAATAATCCAGAATTTAAGACAAAAGGTAATAATCCTGCTCTGCCTGTTACACTTCCTCACACCTGCAACTGATCGAGTGAATCTCCTCAACTTCTCCATCTACTGTTGATCACGATCAAACCATTGATGTTGTAACATCTGCTCTAAGCTGGGGCGTTTAGTTGGATCCCGGGCTAGACACTGTCTAATCAGATCCCTGCAGTCTGTACACATTTTAATAAGGAGAGAGCTGGTTAGTCATGACCATGTGACCTGGCATTTTTGAAAACAGCAATGGCTCTCGCGCCAAACATGTTGAGCTATATATAAAAATTCTGACACCCTTCAACCTTTAACTTTCTGTACAAATCATCATTATTCACTCACCTTTGGATAAGTTGGGGTTCTGAAATGTA
The DNA here is from genome assembly GCA_033366665.1 of Phoxinus dragarum. Lineage (NCBI taxonomy): Eukaryota > Metazoa > Chordata > Actinopteri > Cypriniformes > Leuciscidae > Phoxinus > Phoxinus dragarum. The sequence goes on from JARPMJ010001252.1 coordinate 1,474, forward strand.
ACTTTGGCTTGTGTGACTTCCGTTCTATTACAAAAAGGAAGACATGCGTTCGACATCTCGTACAGCAACACTCCTAGAGACCAGACGTTTGCTGGGACGGCGTGGAATCGAGCTCCTGTCCAGACTTCAGGTGGGCAGTAAGGCGCTGCTCCTGTAAGAAAAACATTTGCACATTGTTGAGCTTTTTTTTTTAAAGCATCATCAAATAATCAGTAAGTCACTACCTTCAGGTTTCCACACTCCCCAAATGCTCACCCCTGTATATGTTGCTCTCGTAGCCTTCACTACTAAACAGCTGACCGCAGCCAAAGTCTATCAGCTTCAGATCTAACGTGTCTATCTTCAACAGGAAATTCTGCGCATGAATGTCATTATGGAAAACCCCACGACGGATGCAGTGTTGCACTGCCAGCACAGCCTGTATCATGATGACCCGTGAGAGCCACTCAAACAAAGGTTGACCGTTGATGCAGTCCAGCAAGCTCTTGCAGGGTCCAGGATACTCCATAACCAGAGTGAAGTCTCTAGGATGTTCAAACCACTCGTACAGTTGTATGACGAAGGGGCTTATGGGTTCTCGCCTCATCATCATCATCAGCAGCGCCACTTCTGTAACGAGAGGTTCAGGATTCCCAGGCTAGAGAGAAGTAGCAGACAGAAGGTTAGCTGGGTAAAAATCTGAAGAAAACATCATTTTGAAATGTACTATTTGTTGATCTTTTTTATTTGGTGCCTCTAGGCTTATATTGATCACATTTACACCTAATGCTTCCTACGGGTGTATTAACTACAGTAATCTGCACTCAAACAACTCAATACATATTCAGGTTTTGGCCAACTTACAATATAAAGATAGCGATCGTTGTCAATCTTGCGTATCTGCTTGATGGCAACCTGCACAAAAAAACCCAGTTTCAATAACAGTGACAGTATTCAAGCACCTGACCTTGTACTAAGTATTAAACCATCTGTAAATTGTTTTCAATGTGTTTTGATGCATGCAAGAGCAAAATGTGTGTACAATTCAGTAAGATTTACCTTTTTGCCATCAAATTTGCATGTTCCCAGGAACACCCTGCCAAATGCTCCGGATCCAATAATCTTTTCCACGTTGTAGAAAGACTCAAAGAACTCTAAAAAAAAACCAACAGAAAAATATGAGACAATTATTAGCTTGCTAGATCCATTGTTTTTTTAAAAAAAATATCAGTGCTGGTCGAGCAACAGTAAATGTGAGCGGACATGTTAAAAACTTGACTCAGTTATGCATGAAATAGCAAAATCTCTCTCTGTAGACTTTACACTGCCCAGCCTTATTTCAGTGTCACCTGTTGAGCTCTTGTTCACTGGAGAAGCCTCCACGGCACCCTGAGCAGTTCGGCCAGTTGAAGTCTCTGTTGGCTCGACAGGAACTTGACCCGGCAGCGGAGGACACGGAAACACTTCCAGGCTGTCGGACCCGGACAAACCCTGTTGGTTTGAGCTCTCCGATCCATCGCCACTCCACCTCCACTCGACGCTGTACGAGCCTCGGCTGCTCAGACTCAACGACTCTCCACACCGCCTCTCCACGTGGGCCTCAGAGAGGGACCGAGCTGAGGATGACGTGATGCCCGGAGAAGAGTCTGTGGAAGACGTTCTCCAGGATCTGGAGCGGCCTGAGGATGCAACATTTCAGACATCAAAAACTGCTTTTGTTTTATTTATTTGTTTATCATATTAATTATCAATGTCAGTGGTCACATCAAATTGTTACTTTGGTTTCACTTTATTTTGGTCCCTTTAAGACATTATATAAGTAACATTGCATAATTTTAATATTCTGTAAAAACAAGCCTTATTTTGAGTGGAAAATAAGATAATACTGTTTAAAATAATGTTGGAGAGATAATGATTTACCATTATTTGTCTTGACGCCGGAGTGATCTGGAGCAGGGGATGATGGTTCAGGATCAGGATCTGCTGGAGGAACGAAAGGCTCCACAACATTCACAGCACTACAGGAACAGCCGCTGAAAACACCCTTCGTAGCCTTCCAGAGCCTGAGGAGACAACCAGCTCTCTTCCTCTTCCTGCACTCTGGAGCTTTTCCTGAAATGAAGAAAAAACAACTATTAGACACATCTCTGACGTCAAATTAAGCAATGATATAATGACATAACTTACATTTTACTATTAAAATATTAACTGTAATGTTACAAATGTAAAGTAATGGGAATTGTTCACGCTATCCACCTGACTTCTGCTTAATGCCTGCATAAATGTCCCAACATCTTATTTCACAATATTAATAGTCATTTTATTTCACTATTATCACGATTACGAGGGTGGAGCCTGGTGACTCCGTGTCAACGATAAAGTTATTTTTCTTATTTTATCTGAACTTTTATTAAAAAGAAAACATACATTTCCAGGCTTTATTTGGCCAACTCTGGCACATGTGGCTCAGTTCTTGTAATGGTAAAGATCATATGGGCCATATCTTAAAATATATTTATATTATATTAAACATTGACTTTTATTAAATGCATAGTAATGTCTTATTTATGACATAACCGACTCTGTAATACTCGGCACGACAGCCATTTTGGCAATTTTGCATGTTTTTGACAATAAGAGAAATAAGTGGTGAAATTGAATTATTTTCTGGATCGTAGGCTGTCTGAGAAGCGGCTTTCTGTGTGTGTGTTTCTGGTGTGTGTCAGACAGCGCAAGTGCCATCGAGTTCATGCCTTATTGAGAACGTTTTGCTAACATTCCCATTAAATTAAGAAATCCTTATTTCTAAATGTTTCCTGAACGTTCAAAACGTCCAGTTTTTTCAAGTCTATAAGTAACATTGCACCTACATGTCTACTAACTCTCATTGAGTATCAGTAGAGTATTAGTAGAGTATCAGTAGAGTATTAGTAGAGTATCAGTAGAGTATTAGTAGAGTATCAGTAGAGTATCAGTAGAGTATTAGTAGAGTATCAGTAGAGTATTAGTAGAGTATCAGTAGAGTATCAGTAGAGTATTAGTAGAGTATCAGTAGAGTATTAGTAGAGTATCAGTAGAGTATTAGTAGAGTATTAGTAGAGTATCAGTAGAGTATTAGTAGAGTATTAGTAGAGTATCAGTAGAGTATCAGTAGAGTATTAGTAGAGTATCAGTAGAGTATTAGTAGAGTATCAGTAGAGTATCAGTAGAGTATCAGTAGAGTATCAGTAGAGTATTAGTAGAGTATCAGTAGAGTATTAGTAGAGTATCAGTAGAGTATCAGTAGAGTATTAGTAGAGTATTAGTAGAGTATCAGTAGAGTATTAGTAGAGTATCAGTAGAGTATCAGTAGAGTATTAGTAGAGTATTAGTAGAGTATCAGTAGAGTATCAGTAGAGTATTAGTAGAGTATCAGTAGAGTATCAGTAGAGTATCAGTAGAGTATCAGTAGAGTATTAGTAGAGTATCAGTAGAGTATCAGTAGAGTATCAGTAGAGTATCAGTAGAGTATAAGTAGAGTATCAGTAGAGTATTAGTAGAGTATCAGTAGAGTATTAGTAGAGTATCAGTAGAGTATAAGTAGAGTATCAGTAGAGTATTAGTAGAGTATCAGTAGAGTATCAGTAGAGTATCAGTAGAGTATTAGTAGAGTATCAGTAGAGTATCAGTAGAGTATTAGTAGAGTATCAGTAGAGTATCAGTAGAGTATTAGTAGAGTATCAGTAGAGTATTAGTAGAGTATCAGTAGAGTATTAGTAGAGTATCAGTACAGTATCAGTAGAGTATCAGTAGAGTATCAGTAGAGTATCAGTATAGTATTAGTAGAGTATCAGTAGAGTATCAGTAGAGTATCAGTAGAGTAGAGTATTAGTAGAGTATCAGTAGAGTATCAGTAGAGTATCAGTAGAGTATCAGTAGAGTATTAGTAGAGTATCAGTAGAGTATCAGTAGAGTATTAGTAGAGTATCAGTAGAGTATCAGTAGAGTATTAGTAGAGTATCAGTAGAGTATCAGTAGAGTATTAGTAGAGTATCAGTAGAGTATCAGTAGAGTATTAGTAGAGTATCAGTAGAGTATTAGTAGAGTATCAGTAGAGTATCAGTAGAGTATTAGTAGAGTATCAGTAGAGTATCAGTAGAGTATTAGTAGAGTATCAGTAGAGTATTAGTAGAGTATCAGTAGAGTATCAGTAGAGTATCAGTAGAGTATTAGTAGAGTATCAGTAGAGTATTAGTAGAGTATCAGTAGAGTATCAGTAGAGTATCAGTAGAGTATCAGTAGAGTATCAGTACCTGGAGCAGGGGATGATGGTTCAGGATCAGGATCTGCTGGAGGAACGAAAGGCTCCACAACATTCACAGCACTACAGGAACAGCCGCTGAAAACACCCTTCGTAGCCTTCCAGAGCCTGAGGAGACAACCAGCTCTCTTCCTCTTCCTACACTCTGGAGCTTTTCCTGAAATGAAGAAAAAACTAATGAAAACAACTATTAGACACATCTCTGACGTCAAATTAAGCAATGATATAATTACATAACTTACATTTTACTATTAAAATCTTAATAGTGTGACAGACTCTCTGCTTAATATCGGCAACCTCTTTATTGTGATGCTCCTCCAACAGACATTCAGTTGTCTAGAAGTAACATTGCACCTACATGTCTACTAACTCTCATCAGAGTAATAGTAGAGTATTAGTAGACTGGTAGGGTTAAAATAAGTTGACATGTAGTTGCACAGTTACTTATAGTCAACAGAACGTTCAAAAGGGACCATCAAAATAAAGTGTTACCGTTACTTTAGTTGGTTCAACTTTCTGTTTTCGATGACAAATCACCCATTGAAAATAGAAATAGAAACTAAGCCATTACTTCTGTATTAAAAGCCTATTCTGACCTCTGCGAGAGTGTTTCGATGAAGTGAACGGACGTCCATCATCTGGGTTCTGCTTCACCCTCGTCCCGTGAGCCTGACGTCCATCATCTGGGTTCTGCTTCACCCTCGTCCCGTGAGCCTGACGTCCATCATCTGGCCTCTGCTTCACGCTCGTCCCGGGAGTCTGACCTGTGGACACAGAAAACTCAGAAGACAGAGATGTTAAATATCCAGGAAGATCCTGGCTCTGTGTCTGGCTCGGGTCTGGCAGCGGATCCTGATCATCAGAACCGGGTCTCCAAAACTCCCGACCAGCCGTCTGAGAGAAAGCAGCTCTCCTGGATCTGGAGCGGCCTGAGGATGGAATATTTCACACATCACATAGTTAGTAATGCTTTAATAATAATAATCAATAATCAATGTCAGTGGTCAATTACAAATCTTTACTTCAGTTACTTAAATTCAAAAGTTTATTTCACACGCAAGGCATCAAATAAATGTGATCAAATTGGGGGATCAAATTAAATGGGTCCTTTACATGAATTTACTATCCTTTACTATCTGCACATTTTTTAAAGTCAAATTTAAGGCTTTTTAAGACCTTTTTAAGACCTGAATAAATCAAAATTATTACATTAGGGGTGTGCAATATTAACAAAAATATATCTCGATATTTTCAAAGTTTTGTTGATAATAATTAGATTATATTTTACTGATTTTGTACTGGTACCATGGCTGGTTTAGGCCTGTTGTTGACAGCAGACTCACGAAGATATTCATATTTAACATGCAGTGTTTTTAACATTTTTATGAAAGGGTACTTTAAATATGAAACTAAACCCGCCAGTAGGTGGCAGTAAGCCACTGTCTTAATAAGCGAGTTGTTGGGAGTCATTTATTCAACCGATTTGTTCAAACGGCCGATTCATTCATTGAATCAAATGATTCGTTCAAAACGCGGATTTCAGTTAAAAAACATCGCTGTCTGTTGGACTACAGTTTCATTAAGAAATTCTCGTCGGCGAAATAAAGGGGGAAACAAACAATATTGTGTCTAAAAAGTAACACACAATGTTAACTTTATTGTTAATTTAACTGTTGTATAAAATAAATAGCACATTTGCAATTGTGCACAGGAAAACGGCACTCTTGCTCATGTAATATTCTAATATAACAACATAATATGATATAAATATAATAAGACAAAAACTAATTTGGGGACATATCTATAACTGCACTGACACATCACGCAGTGAAAGCATGAGAGACAAATGCGATGTCAGCTCCACTCGCAGTGCCTCGTACAGTTAAAACAATGATTACAATATCAACATAGTTCATAGACAAAAATAATCACAAAGAATGAACTATTGAACTGACATTTACTTGTTTTCTTATCCTCCTCTCGCGCGCAGGAGACGCGAATTGTCTTAAATGACGCGAATTGTCACGTGAAAAAGCAAATCCACAAAGATAGAATAATAAACAATAATACGCTAATTAGATAGTTTTCATTTGGAAAGCATTTAGATACGTCTAAGTCAAAGTGTCATCTAACATTTTAGACTTTTCATAAGTAAAAATAAGACTTTAAGACTTTTTATGGCCTTACATTTTAAAAATCGAATTTAAGACTTTTTAAGGATCCGCGGGGACCCTCAGTCATTGTACAAAATCATACCATAAACCATAAATGAAAAACTGAAGCACTCACCTCCTCTTTCGCCCATCATGTGAGCCATCGACGTCCTCCTCCAAACTGCAATCAAATCAATACAAAAATACAACACAAAATACAATACAATAAAATACAAATCTCCTCAGAAACACTCCCCTAAAAATAAAAATAAAACAATAAAAAATAAACTGCTTCTAAAAGAAGAAACAAATGAAAAGTATTCTCAGAAATTATATGACGCAAAAATTCAAAAATATTATCTCAAAAATATAACTATATAAACAGGATATATCCTCCGATGTCCTTCTAGAATAAAAGTCTCCTCTCAGAAATCCAGAAAACAGCTTCAAATCGCAAGATTTGCTCAGAAAATTCTCTCAGAAAAGTCTGTAAGCTCGCCTCGTCTCTCAACCAACAGACAGACGCGATCGTTCAAATGTAAATATATATGCAGAATTCGTAACGCGTCGCTATAGCAACTAAAATTCGAATCACTCATATGCACGCACAGACAGCGATTGGTTCAGTGTAAATGCAGAATTCATAACACGCGTTGCTGAGGCAACTAAGATTTAAAACACTATGCACAGTACAGACATCGAATCTATAATTAGTATTATTATTAATATGTATTATTATTAAAATCCGTGGAAAATGCGTGCAAAAAGGCACAATAAATCGGACATCATCTTGTGAATTAAATTTGCCCTTCTCCATATATAACCATCAAGGCCAATCAGCTTTCAGTATCACTAATGCGTCATCAACCGGTTAGTATTAGTGGTGAAGAAATCCAAATTATTGTTGAATTCTCTATTAACATTGTTCACAATTGCTAGCCAGTTAACTATAAACTTGATACATTTAATAATAGTTTTACCCCATGTGCTCCTTTGGCAAAGTATTTTGGGTTGACTTTTCAAACTTTGTTAAAAGGTACGGTAGGCCAATCTATCTTCAAACTTCTGTATAAGCCAAAAATACTCTCTGATATTAGACCCTTCTCATTTAAAATTTGTAATAATTCATACTTTTTTATATTCACAAATTTTCAGAGAAAAATCCTTCTTTTTTATGTTTAAGAAAGAGTTTGAGGACATCTAAAGCTCTACTGTATGTAAGACTGTCATGGTGTAAAACATTAAAAGCTGATTTAATATTCTTTGTGGTTTTGTCTTGTAACCCACATTATTGTCTATTATTATTTGTTGCTGTTTTGTCTAGTTTTTGTATTTTGTTATTGTTGCATAATAATAAATATATATTAATAAATCCAAATAAAAAATAAAAATAAAGGATCCCAAAACAAGACCAAACGAAAAAGGCCATTTACAATTTTTTGAAACGTTTATTAAAAATATACATGCAACATTTCAAGAGATACAAATGTGTCACATATATGCTCTAAAGAATTCCAGCATCATAAAACTTTGATAACATTTTTAACATCATGTATTGTATGATGAACATTGAGGATAACATTCATATCAAAGATATTAAAGAAAAAATACTTTTATTTAGCAAGGAAGCATTACATTGATCAAAATATGTTTCAAATAAATTCTGATCTTTCTATTCATCAAAGAATCCTAACAAAAATGTATCACGGTTTCATAAAATAAAAATAAATTAAGCATGCAAAAATGATTTTCAACATTGATAAAAATAAGAACCATAATTGAGCACCAATAATGATTGATAATAGAGCACAAAATCAGCGTGTTGTATGATTTCTGAAGGATCATGTGACACTGAAGACTGAGTAATGCTGAAATCTAGCTTTGATCACAGGAATAAATTACATTTTAAATAATATTAAAACAGAAAACATGATATTTTAAGTGTAATAATATTACACAATATTACTGTTTTTTTATTTTATTTTATTTTTTTACTGTATTTTTAAAATACAGCCTTGGTGAGCATAAGATACTTTTTTCAAAAACATTTAAAAATCTTAATGTTTCCAAACTTTTGACCAGTACTGTATATAATATGTATTTTGACTATTGCACTGATTTCAATGGATTAATAAAATTCTAATAAACTGCATGTCAAGCATTTTGTCTGTCCTTTCCTCCATGTTGTCCCTGATCTCCACTATGGTTTGCAGTGTGAAAGTAATGGAAAATAATGGCTGCAGACGCAGACTCTATCTAAATACAACTGAATATGGTTAGCTACATTGTGCACTAATCATACTTGGGTGTATCTGCACTTTTTCACAAAGACCAAGAAGTTTAATGTTTATTTATAGAAAGGAGCAGGGAAAGTCTTGCAAGATCCAGGGAGCTGAGACTCAGGGTGAGCGTGCAGCATCATGGGAGTCTTCAGGATCCGCTGAATCCCATTTGTGCTTCTTGTGTTGAAATAGAGATAAAGGAGACAAAAACATGAGAAATGATATATTATGTGTACATTTTTAATTTATGTACAGTATGTGCACGCGTGTTATAAATGTAATGTGTATATTTTAATATTTGCATATCATAATTGTTTATGTTCTATTTATTATTATACACGTGTATGTTTACAAACTAGGCTCACTAATATTTATTACATTCATAATTTAATACTTTAAACTGGTTAAAACATAATGATTGTGTCTATACTCCAATAAAAAAAATGAAAACAATGTGTATTTTATTTATTAAAATAAGGTCATAAATAAAAATAAATATTTAACTCAACTGTTGGGTTATTTTAACCCAACTAGTATTTAACCCAATGCATTGGGTTAAAATAACCCACAGTTGGGAAGGTGTTGGGTTAAAAAATGTTGGGTTAAAAATAACCCAACAAATAACCCAACAATGGGTTAGTATAGCTATACTAACCCATTGTTGGGTTATTTGTTGGGTTATTTTTAACCCAACATTTTTAAGTGAGTATTTAACAGTTATTCAGCTGTTTTTATGAATAATTTTCTCAGAGATGTTAAATTACCGAAGGCTACTAGGCAACTGCGTTTATTAAAATCATTCACAATGTACACATTCACACATGTTATTCCTGTTTGTTTATAAATTTGAAATTAAGGCAGAACAAAAAGATCTGTTCAAAATATCATGATAGAACCCTTGCTCACACAATGACTTCTTTTTAAAGTCATTCTTTTTTTATGGTATTGTGATTGCATGAATGAACGAGAGCAGCATTTACAGAACTTCTTAGCCTAGTAGTTGTTCATATTGTAATATGTAGTTTGGTGATCTATTCTTTTTTCATTTGTTCTTCTCTTTCTCTGCAGGTTCTTTAATCCTTGTCCTTTCCTAATACTTATTAGCAGCACCTCATTACATTAAAAAGGCACTTTTAAGAGCCACGTTTGTCTTGAATCTTGTTACTCTTGTTGAATCTCTCTCTCTCTCTCTCTCTCTCTCTCTCTCTCTCTCTCTCTCTCTCTCTCTCTCTCCTCTCTCTCTCTCTCTCTCTCTCTCTCTCCTCTGAGTGGTGTTTTTGTTTGTCTGTCTGTCTTGTCTTTTGTTTGTCCCTGTGTGTTTATATTTTGTGCTATGTCTGATCCTGCAACCCGATCACACCAAATGCGTCTATATAGCACGCAGTGTGTTTATCGTGTAATATATACGCGAAAATGAGTTTTTACGTGCATAGTATACGCATGGATAGCACATGGTTGGGTTTAGGGTGGGGTAGGGTGCATGTGTATTATACGCTTGGGTAGGATTAGTGGTGTGGGGTGCGTGTGTATATCACGCAATAAAGTGTGTATCATATGCACGCGTAAAACTGCGTATCATATCCACGTAAAAACTCATTTTCACGTATAAATTGCACGATAAACACACTGCGTGCTATAGAGACGCATGAGATGAGGCTGAACATCAGGCTCACCTCCAACAGCTCAGCATGCTCCAGGAAGCAGAACCATCCACCAGTCAGCCTTCCACCAGTAATCCATCCACCAGCCAGCCTTCCACCAGTAATCCACCCACCAGCCAGCCATCAAACAGCAAACAAGATGTTAGGTGGATTAAGAGGGACAGTGATGGAAACATTATCATCCCGGAAACAAGCAGGTCTGATGTTTTTTACATTCATGTTAATTAAAATGTACTTTATCTCCAGGTCTAGTTTTACATCTTGGAATGGTATACAACATGATCACAAGTCATGGGTCTGAATTAGAACATATCGGAGGTTATTATTACATACCTGTGCCTAGCATCAGGTAAAGTGTGTGTCATTGAGTGTAAAAAGCAACAGCTTTTGTGCTACAGCAGGTCCCAGTCACAGCCGGGGTTGGAAGACTGGCGTCTCTCATGTCAGAGCTCCAGAAACCAGTGTGGAAGTGACCAGTGACTTCCCTTCCGTTACTGCACCCCATCCGTAAATTGGTATTATGGTTTTATATTCATTGTATTAATATAAAATAAGTTAACCCCTTCAATTAATTAAACCACTCCCCCAAGATACTGAATCTTTAATCTTTTCCCCTTGCCCCCGAAGCCACAGCCGCAGGCACAGGAGCCACACAAGCCCCACCCTCCACCCTTGCCAAAAAGAAGAAAACAAAAAGCAATGTAGACATTCTTTGCACCCCATGTGTATATTTGTTTCTTTTCTTTGCACCCCATGTGTATATCAGCAGCCGTGTGTTGGGTGTAAGGGTGTTTTTGCATGGAGCCCCCTTTAATTTAACCAAACTCAGGGTGTTTTCACACTTGTTGGTCTCTTTCAGCCCTCAAAGTGAATAAGAACAGTGAATCAGCATTTTTTGGGCATATGTGAACACCCCAAGCGAACTCAGACCCATTTGAAGTGAACCAAACTTTTTTTTTGCCTTTGTAATTTAAGGTTGCAGCAAATGCAGTCGACAGACAATTTATCCATATGATAAAATATTGGAGAGACGGATGAATGGGGTAAGATGTAGAACCATATTTTCATCAGGCTGTCTAAAAATCTCTTGACTCATGTCTGGCTCATCTTTCAATCCACATGTGACAAAACAGCAACACTGAGCAGTAGTTCTCAACCCTCTCACAAGTGCTACCCCTTACGAAAAAGAAGTATACTTCAAGTTAATTTTATGAAATATACTTAAGTAATGTTCAAGTATATTTTTAAGTATACTTCATAGTAAGTATACTAATTATCAATGTGTACTTGTAGTAGACTTGTAAGTGTACTATTTCAATACTGCTTGGGACTAAATTGGCCCACTTTTTGTATATAAAAGTATATGTTTAAGTTTTAAACTTTAAAGGGCACCTATTATGACATTTAAAATGTTCCTAATGTTGTTTAGGGAGTCCCCAACAACAGTTTTACGTGCATGCAATGTCAAAAAACACTTTTGTTTTCGTATAATATGCATTTATTTTTACCTGATTTGCTCACCGACTCCCAAATGATTCGTTCAACGACTCACTTTTCCAAACCCCTCCTTTGCGCGACGCTAATCTGCGATTGGTCAGATGACCCAGCAGTGTTTACAGAGATAATACTTATTGTTTAACACGGAGTACAATGACGCTTTTATCAATTAAATCGTGTTATAATAATGATTATAGTCCACTGCTTTGTAGTTTGTAGTAAAAAACTAAAAATAAGATAAAGAATTGAATGTTATGTTAGCGAGCATTGCCCAGAGTTCATATTGTAAAAGCACAATCAGTCTTTGTTTGCATTAGCCCGATGCATAAACATAACGTATTTACAAAAAAAAATGCAGTTACGTTACTACGAGGTATTACTCTATTCTTTAAGACAACTCCGAAAACAACGACAAACACTTCACATATCTCAATACAATTGTCATTGAAGACCTAGAAGCTAAACGGTGCTTACACAACAAACAAAATAATTATTAACCATGCTACATAAAACATAAAAGCAACAATTATTAATACACTTACAGGTTGTGATACGGAGGAGGAAGCTGATGCAAATACACTTGGAACTGAACCTTCCTTCAATATCAGTCGGCTCGCGAATCCAAGTTTGATTGCATTTAAGTTGGTAAAGCAAACGTCTTCAAAATGGCGTGAACAAAGCACAAGGCTCGGACTATACTTCTGTGGTATAGTTGTATATATGAATTGTAGCCACTTAGTCTTCAAATGCTCCTCCTTGGGCAGATGAAAAAAGTTGGCTTTTGAGCCGCACTTCAGAACACAGCGTCTCGTCGCCCTGATGTTTTCCTTGCTGGCCTTGGAGCGCAATAAGTGGGCGTATCGTATTCAAATAACTTGACAAGTTGACGTCATCTAGTCAGAGAAAAAGCTTCGGTCTTCTAACGGTTCATAAAAATGACTCAGAGTCGACTCTCACTTTTGAAAGACAATAACTTTATATACGGTGCACTTTCATATTTCAAACTTTGCAGGATGTTTTTGTTCACTTAGATCTATGTTACACACTACATGAAAGGTAAATTTCAAAATTCCATAATAGGTGCCCTTTAAAGTAAATTCCTATGTACACCACCAGTGGACTAGCCTACACAAAAAATCAGATACGCAGAACTAGAAACATATGTTTCAATATTCAAATCAATATTTTCAAACAATGTAAGTTTCATAAGACTGTATATGAAAAACAATGTAATATATATATATATATATATAAATAAATATAGCTGCAAGCAGCGATTACGGGCCCAAGCCGGTGGCACCGCCACCCTGGTGCCTTTAGTTACACTAAAGGCACCGGGGTGGCGGTGCCCCCGGCTTGGGCCCTCCATCGCTGCTTGCAGCTATATTTATTTATTTATATATATATATATATATATATATATATATATATATATAAAGCCGCCACCCCCGTTGCCTTTCGGGTTCCTGTGCACGACGGGCAATAACGTAACCCCGCTTTGACTGTCGAGAGGGCAATATAGCCCTATGTATCACTCGATTTTATTTAACCAAATGTTTTTTTTTACAAAATATGTTATTTATCTGATTCATCCAACCCTATACTGCACTCTTTTACTAATACTATATTATATTTCATCGTTTTCATGTCTTGCCCTCAAACATATCTGTTTAATCTGCTTATTTTTAAGTTACACATAATACATTGATTGAAAAAGAAACTCAAACTTTTTGTTTATGGTAATATTATTTGATACAGAAAGAAATAAGTGAGACTGTGGGAGTGAGGGGAGGGTAATGACAGCCAAAGGGAGACAGAGACAGATAACTTTTGAAACTAAAAAAATGACATCCTAACTTTGATAATGTTTAAATATACATAAAAATGCAGCATATCATTAATTGAAATTAGTGTACTTTAAAACACTTGTTTAAAATAAAAAACACATTTATACATAGTATAAAACACAAGATGGCACAATTGTTCATAGTCTTTCTGCTCCCCTCCCCACACAGACACACACAGGGGGGGCTGTCTATGTGTGTGTGTGTGTGCCCTCCCTCCCCTCCCCACACAGACACAGACACACACACACACACACACACACACACACACACACACACACACACACACACACACACACACACACACACACAAACACACACACACACACACACACACAGAATGGCTGGGGGAACTCTGTCAGAGAGAGACAAAACCACATTCAAACCAAAATATCGGACTTCCTGTTGGTCGGAGCTAATGACTGTAAATCAGAAAGTTGTCCGGCTCGATGTGCACAATATACATACCGATTTTTGTTACTGTAGGTAAAACTAACCCCCCCACTTTTGTCAAAAGTAACACACTTCCTGCTGCCAGTTGGTGGCGCTATAACTTTGACTCACATTAGTTACATCCATGTGATCGCTCTCTTACAACAAACACGCTACTGAAGTTTCATCAAGATCAATTAATGTATGAAGACGTTATAACACATCGTGTTTCTCTTTTCTCGCCATAATTTCGTTTCCTCGCCACGGCCAAACTGTTCGAGATATCAAAAAGCCATCCGCAATTTAGAATCCTCAATGTCTTGACTTCATGCTGACCGAGTTTGGTGAAGATCAAATTAAATTTCTTGGAGGAGTATATAAAATTCCAGGGGCGTGCGTTTTCATACAACCCATAATAGCCGACTTCCTGTTGGACTGGCGTAAAACTTAGAGCACGAAAGTTGTTCGGCCCGATGAGATCTATATGTGTACCGAGTTTCATACTAATTCATGCAATATTCAGTTTGATATATGGACCAAGTTTAAAGTTTAAGACCCCGTTAAAGGGGGCGCTGTTGAGCTCCCATGCCACGCCCGGGTACCAGCTTCAGCCCGGCCCTGATGGCCGCAGGTTCTGACCTGTGTGCAAAGTTTCAAGAGTTTTCGAGCACGTTAAGGGCCCCAAAAGTGCCCGAGATTTTGCACACAGCAGAGAAAGGGTTAAAATAAAGCCCCCCTCCTCTCTCACACACACAGACACTGAGAGAGACTGGCAAAATTCCCATCAAATTACATTCAAACCAAAATATCTGACTTCCTGTTGGTCGGAGCTAATGACTGTAAATTAGAAAGTTGTCCGGCTCGGGGAGATAAATATAGATACCGATTTTTGTTACTGTAGGTAAAACTAATACCCCATTTTTGACTAAAGGTGGTGCTACTGAGCCCCTTACCACGCCCGTTTCTGAAACTTTGCACAAGTGTACTAGGCAATAAATTTAAAGTGTCTGTCGAGTTTCATGCAATTTCAAGCATGTTAAGAGTCTCAAAAACTTTCAAAAAGAATATTAAAGTTTGATGCGTTGCCATGGCAACAGTATTTAAGATATCAATAATCCTTTCACAGGTCTACATCTGCCGTGTGTTTACATTATACACATAAAGTTTGAAGCAAATCGGGTAAAAATAAGAGGGTGATTTTAAAGCATTTTGAAAGTGACACACTTCCTGCTGCCAGTTGGTGGCGCTATAACTTTGACTCACAATAGTCACATCCATGTGATCGGCCTCTTACAGCGAACACACTGCTGAAGTTTCATCAAGATCAGTTAATGTATGAGGATGTTATAACACACTTCCTGTTTCCAATATTCGCCATAAATTCGTTTCCTCGCCACGGCCAAACCGTTCGAGATATCAAAAATCCCCTGGCAATTTTTCATCCTTCATGTCTTGACACACCGAGTTTCGTGGTGATTGGTTGAATCGTCTAGGAGGAGTATTTTAAATTCCATTGCATGTGTTTTTTAAACTACGCCAAATAGCCGACTTCCTGTTGGGCTGGGGTAAAAAGTCAGAGCACGAAGGATATATGAACCGATGAGATCTATAAGTGTACCGAGTTTCATATTATTACATGCAAGCGTGTTTGATTTATGGACCAAGTTTTAGGACCCCGTTCCAGGGGGCGCTGTTGAGCCCCCCTGCCACGCCCGGGTCCCAACTTCAGTCCGGCCCTAATGGCCGCGGGTTCTGACCAGTGTGCAAAGTTTCAAGAGTTTTTGAGCACGTTAAGAGACCCAAAAGTGCCCGAATAGTCGTAAGAAAAAAAAAAAAAAAAAAAAAAAAAAATAATAATAATAATAATAATAATAATAATAATAATAAATATAGCTGCAAGCAGCGATTACGGGCCCAAGCCGGTGGCACCGCCACCCTGGTGCCTTTAGTTACACTAAAGGCACCGGGCTGGCGCTGCCACCGGCTTGGGCCCTCCATCGCTGCTTGCAGCTATATTTATTTATATATATATATATATATATATAAAAAGCCGCCACCCCCGTTGCCTTTCGGGTTCCTGTGCACGACGGGCAATAACGTAACCCCGCTTTGACTGTCGAGAAGAAGTCTGCTTTAGAGCTTGTATCAGTGTGAGTCTTTCTGCTCCCCTCCAAACACACACAGAAAAGGGGGGGCTGTCTGTGTGCGATTGGATGAATTTTCTAGAAAGAGTGTTTCAAATTCCAGGGGCATGCGTTTTCATACCACCCACAATAGCCAACTTCCTGTTGGGCTGGCGTAAAACTTAGAGCACGAAAGTTGTTCGGCCCGATGAGATCTAAATGTGTACCGAGTTTCATATTATTACATGCAAGCGTGTTTGATTTATGGACCAAGTTTTCGGACCCTGTTCCAGGGGGTACCAGCTTCAGTCCGGCTCTAATGGCCGCGGGTTCTGACCAGTGTGCAAAGTTTCAAGAGTTTTTGAGCACGTTAAGGCCCCCAAAAGTGGCAAAAACCTTGAAAAAAATTTATTATAAAGAAGAAGAAGAAGAAGAAGAAGAAGAAGAAGAAGAAGAAAAACAAAAAACCCTTAGAAGAACAATAGGGCTCTGCGCCCTTTCAGGGCTTGGGCCCTAATAATAATAGTTAAGAAGAATAATCCTTTGGAAAACAATAGGGCCTTCGCCTTTTCAAGGCTTGGGCCCTAATAATAATAATAATCCGGAGGAAAACAATAGGGCCTTCGCCTTTTCAAGGCTTGGGCCCTAAAAAAAGTATATTTCATAGGCTACTCGATCAAAATAATTAACACAACTACAAGCCAAGTATACTTTGAATACTTAAAGGGGGGGTACAATGGTGTTTCATGTATTCAGAGTTGTTTACAGTGTTAAAGAGATGGATTCTCATGCTAATAATGGCCAAAGTTTGAAAAGTTATTTTGAACGAATAACAGAGAATTTCTGTGCTGAAAATCATACTTCCAGGTTGCAACACGTTTCGGCTGTTTTTTTTCTATCGTAGATCTAATGACGTAGACCAGAGTGGAACTCCTTATATGAGCATTGCTCTCGGAAAAGCGCGTTCACGCACACGTCGACCAGAGGAGAGAAAGACCGCGCTCATCGACGCGCTACTACCGGAAATCATCATCATCAGCGCTAAATAGGAATGGTTGATGTCAAGAATGTCTCCAAAAAAGTGTGTTTTGGGATGTGAGGGAAAGTTTACCTTGTTCAGCTTCCCAAAGAACCCAGTGTTACTGGAACAGTGGATGCAGTTTGTATTTCCGACACAGCAAAGGAATGTGGCAAGTGCGGTTTTGTGTTCTGGTCTTTTAAGTGACGAATGTTTTATTAACAAGGCCCAGGTCGTCGCTGGATTTGCAAACCGGTTGCAATTAAAACCTGGCGCGGTCCCAGTGATAAAACACCCCATTCATGTAAGTACAACGGTATCATATTTATTTCTTGTGCTGGAAATCCCCGCTTGACTCTATAGCTCCGCCCACGCCCAGAATCAAGGACCTCGGCTTTTTCCGGATAGAATCGGAAAGCTGTATTTTTATTTTATAAATATGATGAAACTAAAGACTTTTTGGAGATATGAAGGACGCACTATTACTCTATAGGTACTCAAGATTAACATGAGATTGACTGAAACTAAGTATTTTACCCCCCCTTTAATTATACTTTTAAGTATATCTCGATCAAAAGATTGAGAACAAGTACAGGACAAAATTGGACTTTTCTCTCAGTATAAGTCAAGTAGACTTAAAGGAGTGGTAAAATGCCCCCAGAGTGTGTGTGTGAAGTTTTAGCACAAAATTCCCCACAGATATTTTTATAAAGCATGTTCAAGTTGTCATTTTTTGAGGGTTTGCAAAAACGCACCGTTTTGTGCCTGGCCCTAAATGCAAATGACCTGCGGCACAGGGGACGGGGTTTCAAGAGCCCGTGTGTGTGTGTGTTATCAGCTGCAATTAGGGTTGGGCATCGAGAACCGGTTCCAACTTGGAACCGTTTAAAAAAATAACGATGCCATTGGAATCGTTTAGAAAAAAAAATTTCGATTCCGATCATCGGTTCCGCGCAAGTTTTGGTTTCCATAGTGGCCACCGGATTTTTCGAAAGTGCTTGCCGCGCCCGCTTGTTCTGTTGCAGCCTTGGAGCACGGTAAGCGGCGCTCAAAAGTGTGGCTTTATTTCACTTTAAAAAAGCCTGAATCGGCACTCCACAGTGCAACACTTGACAAACTGAATGGTGAGTGTCCAGTGGCGTAACTTTGTTTTAAAAAGTGCGTGGGACAGGTGGGGTGGGGGTTGGTAATACAATGCTAAATCACATATATGTACAATAACATTAAGTCCAACAATCGATTTAAATAGTACATGGGGTTTAAGTTGTCGTTTAATGAGATGTAATACATGTTGTCAGTGCCAATAATTATTGTATGAATAAATGCATAAATCCGCTGCACTTATTTAACGTGTACCTTAATGGTCCAGTGGTAGAACTTTCGTCAAGCGTCTCAGATGTTCTGGGTTCTAAACCGCACTCGTATAGTTATTTTTTTCTCATCAAAACCGATTATGCTCGTCATCAGTGGTTGTATATCAAGCAGGGACACGTTTGTGTGCATTATATTTTGTGATTTGACCGGAACGAATAGAGAGTCTCCTCAACGAATTGAAGCGCGCGTCCGAGTGAAGACAGTGCGGTGTGCGCAAGCCAGAAGAGAAAACACTGTATCCGCGCCAATGATCGCACATTTCAGTGCTAGATCGTCTCTTATTTATCAAACGAACGACATGAATGCTCTGCTAGTTAACTGGAGATGTTTTATTTATATGTATTGGAACATTCGGATCAAAATAAAATGACTCCGCCCCTCAAAGAATCGGAATCGAGAATCGAAAAGAACCGAAATCGAAAGGAAGAATCGGAATCGGAATCAGAATCGTTCAAATCAAAACGATGCCCAACCCTAGCTGCAATTACCTCACGCAGACACACTAAAATGACAGAAACTGTTCTGCCTTTAATGTTAAAACGGAGTCAGACCAAGATGGAGAGACTCAAGAAGAAGTGACGACATGTAGAAGCAACAGGACGTCTCTGAATGGTTAGTTGATGAATTTATGTTGCTGATGTGGAGTTAACTATCTTCAATTAGCATATTCTGTCATGGCGATAATCTATAAATCGCTCGTATAGGAACTGTTGTGAGATGCACACAGAGTGACTTTCTATTGCATGTGAAAAGATGGATGCTAAAGTTTGAGCTGACACACAAATGTGCTCGACTCACAACAACTCTCCCTCTTCTCAACATGGACTGCGTTCCCGGGGGCGGGGCTTATGTGCAGTTTAGGGTTGCTGATGTCACTAACGCCCGGAGGAATGTCGTGTTGTTCCTACCTGCCATTTGTTGTAGTCCTTTTCTTTAAAAGCAAATATCTTCCTTTGCTTTGAACATTGAGCGTTGTAACTTTGCTGATGTTGTTTATGATGTTGTTTACCTCCAGAGGCTCACAACGGGTTTGCCAGCCCTGCACTCTTACACTAGCTCCTGGTACTTGGCGCGCTTTCTCTCATTGGCCTCGTCCATGCGCTCTTCCCATGGCACAGTGAGTTCCAACAAGATCAATTGCTTGGTAGAATCTGAGACAATAATAAAGTATATTTTTGAGAATTATATAAAATGTAGACTGAAAGTATACTTTCTTATTTTTTGTTTGAAAGACGTATACTAATAGAACACTTTAATAAACTTCTTTTTCGTAAGGGACATACTGTAAATCCTAAACAAAAACAACAAAGCAAATGGAATGCCACAACAGATTCTTATTTTTCATTGAGCTTACAAAAATACATAAGTACTCTTGTTAACTAAATTATGTTTCAAGTAAGAATGCCAGTGTAGAGAGCTAAGTACAAACATCATTATTTGAATGGTAAAATCATTACAGTACCTTCACTAAACTGATTGTGTGTGTGTGTGTGTGTGTGTGTGTGTGTGTGTGTGTGTGTGTGTGTGTGTGTGTGTGTGTGGTTGTGTTTCTGCAGGGAAAGGCAGCAGAGGTCAAAGTGCGCTGGCTGCCATGCTCTTCCTGGTAAGTGATGGCTTATTCTGTATATGTATCCATTCATTCATTTGGTTCATTCATTTATTCATTCATTAATTCATATTATTTCCACATTTTCTTTGCCATACATATTTATATTGTCAATTAATCCATAGCTACACACAGTCTTAGTGTTTAAAACTTGGTCCCTTTCAGCCTTCAAAGTGAACTTTGAGCAGTGACTGAGAATGGTTTTGGGCATAAGGAACACTATAAGCATACTCAGATCCCTTTTAAAGTCGGCATGAAATCAAAATTGACCCTATTTACTTTGTTAGCGGATATTACTAGTCTTGTGGTGAACAATTAATCTGTGCAAGTTAATACACGGAAAAAAATTGTTTGCCGAAGTTATCTTTAATCAAAGTCTGAAAAGTTACTTCCGGGTCTGGAATGGTTATTTTTTCTGATGACGTATATGAGAACTTGGGTTGTTTAATCGCTTAACCACTCCCCTCAAACCGTTACTCTGCTACGGGCGAGAGATGGAGAGGAGGAGCGCTGAAGTAAAACCCTGCCCCTCTGTTCAATATTCCCTTTCACTCGGAAATGCGTCACAACACTTGAGAAAAGTCGTTTGCAACTTCAGGTTCACGCAGACTTTAAAGTGAGCTGAACTAAGACCATGTGAGAACATGTGCACACCAGCCTTCAAGTAGTCATCTGGCTCAAGTTTGGCCATATGACATCTGAAGCAAATACATTCTAACCTGTTTTCCCTATACATTTGCTAATTTTATTTTGTTTATTTGGGTTATTTTATATGGTGTTTGCCAAACAGCAGTTATTTTGTTCAAAGTGAAAACTACTGTTCCCATAATTAACCAAATTTAGTCCAATTAAAATGGCCTGTGAAGTGGACTGAACCAAAAATAACTCTTGTCTCTTTGTGTTCACATTATGAGTTCACTTAAAGAGGACTCAGATCACTTTCTAGTCCACATTAGCTCTGATGGGGTCTTAAGCCCAATTCATGGTTACATGTAGATGCGACGCAAATGCCTTTGTGGTGCGTCTTTGCTGACCCCCTTTGCACCCGACGTAGAGGCCTCTAACTACATCATTTCTGTGCCCCTCCCGTTGTGGGGAGTATTTGCATAGCGACACGGTTAACCCGATGCAGAACTTCAAAGGGTTGACTGACTGTGGGGATGACTGTGTCCAAGCGACTGAGTCCAGTAGTTTTCACTTGGAATAAAATGACTGCTGTTTGACAAACGCCATATAAAATAAACCAAAAGAAATTATCCAACAGAAAAAGGGCAAACCTTTATGTATCAGATATCCTTTATGACATATCTTCAAACTTGAGCCAGAAGACTAGTTGTGAGCTGTAGGCTGTACTGTATATGCTGTGTGTAAGAAGACTTGTGGACTATTTACAGTGGCAGAGTCTGGGAGGACACCTTGGAGCCGGCCAGCAAATTCAACCTGATGATACTGTTCTACTATTTGTTTTGTATATTTGTTCTGAATTAAATTCACTATTGTTACATTTTATGATTTGTCTGTCAATCATTGACTACACTGAATAATTAATGTGTCATGACTTTGTGCTGCATTTGATGAGAAAAGTGAGATAGCGGAGAGTTGCATGTAGTGACAGTCAAGTCAAGTCACCTTTTATTTATGCTATGTACAAAAAATCAGATGAGCCCAGAATATGAACGGTTAAGCATTTTCCTCCTATAGAAAACCATTAGGCTATAAGAACGCTTAATGTGGCTTAATGCAGATTAGGATGTCCCCTTATTATGTCGAAATAACGAGATATCGATACTAGGCTACTGTGTCCACCGTGGTCTCCTTTTTGATCAGCGGAAACGATTTTTGCTTGTTTGGGATCTGACTGTCCAGCGTATTTGGAAAAGTTAAGCAAACTTTCCTGTCTTTTTGACATTTTTCCCCTGAGTGAAACGATCGAGGCTAACAGCAATCTCAACTCGTACAACAAGCGAGCAAGTCATGTGTCACAAACATTGAACACTACACAAACAGTAATTTTTTTTTTCCATTTAGGCAATTCATTTTAGTGACACAGGAGGTGCCGGATCCAATAAAAAAGGTTCCGGATCCAATGTCGGAGGTGACGGAACATGTTCCAGCGTGTTCCGGCTCAAACTAAGCCCTGGTAAAACCTGACTTTTCAAATGAGCGTGAACGTAAACTGCGCGTGCTGCTCATTCCTGCCAGAGTGAGCGCCGCTCTCGTTCACGTTCATTGTATGAAAAGTGGTTCGTTCAGTTCAGCGAAAATATGAACGCTTTCAGTGAACGTCGTTCATTGAACGCGTTCATGCACAACACTGGCAGTAAGTATAACGTACGTATAACAGCTCGGTTTACAGCATATTGATGTGAAAACTAAACAATACAGAAAAGCAGCTCTCATACAAAAAATACAAAATAGGTCACAATGAAATTGCCAATTTCCCATACATTAGCTTTTAACAGAGAGGGTGCCGTTCGAATTCCGCGCTCAGCCATCATGCGTCTCTGTTATGCGCGTGTCACATGACTCTCCGTGTACAGCACGTTCGCGCTTCAGAGTCCTACCTTTTTCGTTCCGTCAATATTATTGACAATTTATTAGAGATTTTTTTTTTTTTTTTAGGAAATTGATTTTTGACAGTTGTGAATCGATTCTGAATTGTCCACGTCCGCATCACGATGCATCTAAGAATCGATTTCCCCCCCCACCCCTAGTTACAAGGCAAGCACGTACTGGTCCGTTTGGACAATACATCATACATTTGCGTACATCAACCATCTGGGTGGTCTACGCTCCGGTAGCATCTCTCCCGCCATCTCCTCCTTTGAAATCAGAAGCACCTGAGTTCGCTTCGCGCCATTCACATTCCAGACGAGCTCAATCGTGCAGTCGACGAGCTCTCATGACAGCCCCACACTCCCTGGAGAATGATGACTCCACCCCCAGACGGTCCAGCTGATTTGGAGACGCTTCGGGGCCACACAGGTAGACCAATTGCCAGTTGTTTTACTTCCTGACCCTCAACGAGGCACGCCTACGCCTTGAAGTGGAACCTGTTCATTGAGTGGTGTTCTTCTCACTGAGCTGTGCTTTCCTTTCTGCAAGAAAGGTTGGAGTCAATGCTGTCTCCCTCCACCCTGAAAGTGTATGTTGCTACATCATGATGCAGTAGATGGTAAGTCTGTGGGTATGCATAACCTGATCATCAGTTTCCTGAGGGGCACGAAAAGGTTAAAACCTTCCTGCCCTCACATTGTAACCTCTTGGGAGCTCTCTCTTAGGGCAGAGAGCGCTCTTCCAACCACTGCAGTCAGTAGATCTTAAGATCCTGCCTCTTAAGACGGCACTCCTGACTTTCACTGGGTTCTGTTAAGAGGGTAGGGGACCTGCAAGCATTTTTGGTTAACGAATCGTGCCTGAAATTCGGACCGGCCAACTCTCACATAATCCTGAGACTTCAGCCCAGATATGTGCCCAAGGTTCCCACCACTCCTTTTAGGGATCAGGTGTTGAACCTGCAAGCGCTGCCCCGGAGGAGGCAGACTCAGCCCTTGCCCTGCTCTGGCCTATCCGCGCCTTGAGCCTGTACGTGGACCGAACGCAGAGCTTCAGGACCTCAGAACAGCTCTTTGTCTGTTATGGAGGACAGCAGAAGGGAAAAGCTGTCTCCAAGCAGAGGTTGGCCCACCGGATAGTGGACACCATAGTCTTGCCATACCAAGCCCAAGATCAGCCGTGCCCCCTGGGGGAGAGGGCTCATTACATTTGGAGTGTGGCCTCCTCCTGGGCATTGGGGCCAGGCGTCTCGTTAGCGGACATTTGTAGAGCTGCAGACTGGGCAACACCCGACACGTTTGCGAGGTATTACAACCTCCATATCCTCCCGTGTACTCGCCACAAGTTGCCAGTAGACCCTGGGGAACCGATCGGTGTTTCGCTTGCAGCGATACGTGCGCTTATTTTACCTGGCGAATCCTGCATGGAGTTCCTCCAGCACCCTCGGCAGTCAGACGTAGTGGAGACATCCAACGCTAGGCTTAGCACTTGTGAGTATGCCCAGTTGATCAGTCCCTGGGCTAGGCTAGGTACCCATATGTTGTCATTCCTACGGCGATCCGTATTCTTCCACCGTACGGGTTTCCTGTTGGCGAGCCTGTCTCTTTACCTTGAGTCTGCTCTGCCGTCTCTGCCGGTATTGCCTTCACCTTAACTAGTCTGTATCTACCACAGAGACCTTTCTGGGGAAGCTAAAGGTCTCTTCGCCAGTCCATATGTGTAACTTTCCACATGATACCTCCCTAGGGGCAGGATGTGGTCTCCGCAGCGTCCCTTTCCATAGGTATTTATTTATTTATATTTTTAAAACAGGGAAAGATTAAGGACAATCGGGCCTGGCTCAGTATAAAACTGATTTTCAGCAGGTTCCTGCTCTGCAGAACATAAAAACCACATACACAACAAAGCTCACACACTAGACAGCTAAAGACAACGACAGACACACAAAACCAAGATATTGGGCTACAGGAGTGGCTATAGAGCCATCTCAATGGTCACAGATATACCTGTCCATTAAATGGCGAGCAAATGTTAATTTAAATAGTCTTCTTGATGTGATAGTCCTGATGTGCTGTGGGATCTCATTCCAGGTTTTAGTGAGCACATGAAAAAAAGATCTCTGGTAGCTTTCCCAGTGTTATCCAATAGTCTCACTGAGTGGGTCAGACATAACAGCAGTGATTGACCATCTCTGTGTAAAGCCCCAGTAGGTGGGGGGTGGTGGAAGGGGCAGCAATAGTAGTGCTTTTATAGGGATCCCAATTCATCAGTCGTTCTGATGTTACGTCGAACGTGACTGACTGAAAGGGAACGTCACAGTTACTACGTCCCGTCACTACAATTGCTGTATCACAGCTGAACGGCCAGGACCTAGCCTGGCTCCGCCCTCCTACGTACTTCCGCTCAATTTTTATTTTCCTTCAGTACTAGGTCTGGGATTGTGGTGTATTCTTTGTTTTTCTGAAATCAAAATTTCACCGGTCCAATCAGCAAACAGAGGGAGTGGGTGAGAACGATGACGTTGATGTCGTGCTTTAGTTTGAGTTGTAGTTCAGTAATGGCAGCGGAGAAAGATGCGAGCGATCACTGATCACTACACAGCATTTGCGGCAGATCTGAACCGAGCGCAGCGTCATATTGTTAATGATTAGACCCAGCTTCGACAGTTGACTGAATACATTATCACTGTCCTTAGTGTCAAATATACATACAAATTTTTTTATTGATCCGTGAATTCTTAAATTCAAAGAAAAAAACCTGGAGCTCTCGTTGACAGATCTTATTCTAAACACAATCCTCGGATCATTCGGATACGTGTTTACGGCTGGTTCCGGCGTATGACATACGTCACGACCAAACGTTAGCGATTGGTTATGGCAGATCCTGAGTGGCTCTGGGCAGATCCAATAGTTTTAAACTTCAACAGAGTACCCGCCTTCAAGGGAGTTAACGCTTGTCAATGGAGAGAGGCCAGACTCTCTGTACAAATAAAATGTACGAGAGTCTGGTAGAACCAGGCTAGCCGGGACCCACCGTCAGTGGAAAACTCGAATGTGCGATGCAAGCTCATTTCTATTCATACTCGCTTTGCAGGGCAGGGGTGCGCGATGCAAATCTCCCATGCCAATGTCCATTGGCTCGTTTAGTTTACACTTGAAGGTGATCAGTCGTTCTTCCTTCAGGGAACGGGGGTTACAATAGTAACCTAGACGTTGCTTCAGTCCAGTAGGTTTTCATCTTGAAATATTACTAACAATATAAAAGTTATTTTTATGTTTACTTTAGAAGAACATGTGGACCACGAGCTGAAGGGGGACGTTTGTGCAAATATACTAAAAGGCCTTTTACATGATAAAAAAGTTTAAATTATCAATCAGACGACAGAAGGCATGTAGTAGATTGTGTGAAAAAGGTTTTTCAGCAAAGTTTTGATCACGTCTTGAGAAATTTGCTCATCAAAAATGATACAGTAGGCTATATAGGTTTAATATTATGTGAGATTTGATCCTTGGGAGAAAAAGATCAATCCACCTATCCATACTACTTGGATTTATGTGGGTTTGTGCGGGAGGCAAACTGCATTCACATCTACAGGATAATTCAAATGGAGTTTCAGGCTGAAGGTTGTGCTCTCAGACTGCAGCTATGAGCCGTCGGCAGATGCCTACGCAAATGAGGCTAATTAGCAACATGATGACATTAGCGTCTCTATGGGAATGGGAAGTGTAAGCAGACGCTGGTTTTTATTGCCTGAACAAAAAAAAAAAAAAACATACGGTTGCCCTCCAAAATCATTTTCACCACAGTTGCTTATGAGGTGGCACCAAATAACTAGTGTAGCTTCCATTGGTGTGAAATTGCGATGAGAAATGCTGTTATTAAAAATGTCAATCAGAAGAGCATGTTCACAGACATCCAACCTTTCAGGCCTCCAAATAATTAAAATGATCAAAACTTTGCTGAAAACCTGCTGCACACAATCTACTATATGCCTTCGGTCCTCTGATTGATACTTTAGACATTTTTAGCAAGTAAAAGGTCTTTAAGCATAAATGTAAAAAAAAATCCTCCCTATCTGCTGTGAAATCTTTACTGATTTGTATAAAGTAAACACAAGAATATATGTTATATTGCTCAGAATATTTTACACTTACTGGACTGAAGCAACTCAGGTTTACTTGATTATTCACAGACAGTCACCTTATGATGATGAGTTTGAGTCTCGTTCTGTTAGTGAACATGCTGACATATCTCTCTACCGCTACCTCTCCCACTCAGTGTCTCGCTGTAATTCTATTCCAGCCACATAATCACTTTATCTGCTTCAAATATGCTCAAGATAATTAACCAAGGGAGGAAGTCTCTCTACACTGCTGTGAGGTTACGGTGTATTTCATCACAGCGGCATGAGGAGAGCAGAGGTCTTTCGGTCCTGCTGATCGGTAGCAAAGCAGAAACCTCGTGAGGTCAGACACAGATCTTTAATCAGTACTGAGCAGCTCAGACTGAACTATACAGTTGTGCACACAGTAAATGTGAGTGAGATACTGATATGGTGCCAGTGTCCTCCATGAAGACGAGGAGAATTAGCAGGCACTCTAGAAGGACTCTCATCTGAGGATTACGTCATCCCTGGAGATGTCTTCATACACATCTGCCACACTTCACACCTCTCTGAATCCCACTCTCTCTGACTAATTGAGCTCTGTTGGAAATGCTGGGATTTTATGGGAACTGCAAGACCAGTTTAATGTTGCTAAATAAAAATTTCGGGCAATACTAGATGATTAAATAATTACACTGGATGCAAAATTACACTCTTATACCATCATTTGCACTAACCCCAGCTCAACCGAAAAGCATCAGGTAGGCTAATTTGTGCAGATTAACCCTAATATTTCATATTTTTGATAGGCTACTCCAATTTACTGTAAATTATCAACAACATGATCAAAACTTTGCTGAAAACCTGTTGCAAACAATCTACTCCATGCCTTCTATCGTCTGATTGATTGTTTATACTTTTTTTAAAACAAGTAAACAGTCTTTTAGTAGGCTATAATTGTAAAAACGCCCCCCTTTAGCTCGTGCTTATGTGTCTTTTTGCTGTGAAATTTTCACTGATTTTTAGAAGGTAAATAAGTAACTCTTTATAATTTTAGTAGGCCTAATATTTCAAGATGAAAACTTACACTGAAAAAATGACAATGGAAATCGTAACTTTTTTAATTCATGCATTTCGTATTTCTGACTCAATTACGTTATGTTTCTCATCTAAACATACTTTAATCTTGTACAACATATTTATTGTTTAGGATGTTCAACCATATAAAATTAGTAATGTTGAAACTAAATATGTTTTCTCCGGAAACTCCACCCCTGGGAATAAACGCTTTACGAGGGAAAGCACAACGACTGCAATCACCATTTTGTTTCTGGCTGTGCACGGAGCTCTACACTGTGATATTTAAAACTTATAACTAAAATGTAATTGAGATAGAGAATAGCCAATTTAAATGCGTACATTTTCCCTTAGGTAAAGTTTTTTTTTGTACTATTCATATCGAGCAACATTGCTTTAAAAACAAAGTTAGCGCTTTTTAAGTTAGCTAACATTAACTATAGCTTTAGCCACGGTTTAATATTATCATGTACAGTATATGAACATTTTTCGTCATGTGTGCAATCTTTTTTCTGTGTGATTAACTAGATTACATAAACTCTGGTATAAGGTCATTTAATTACAGTGGCGGTGTAGTAAAACACATAAACAGACAGGCACTGTGATCTGCAACACTTTGCTCTTTTGCCTGCTAATCACAAAATATACAGTATATGCAAAGTACACCAATTAGTTAAGCATTTCAGCATTTCATTGTATGCTACTTTTGGCCATTTGAACATCAGTAACTGCCAATACCAATGTAAAGGTTGGATGCCACAAACCTGGGCTGCTTTTTCCAAAAGCATGTAAAGCATGGGTGGCAATTGCTCTATGAAACACAACCCTGGCCAGTAGGGGTGAGCGGGTGTTTTAAATACTTCCACACATGCTAGCATGACAAAACGTAGTGTATTTACTAGTTGCCATATCCACAATATATATATATATATATATATATTTTTTTTTTTTTTGCCAAAATTCAGAAATCTTTGGAAGATTTCACTGAAAATGTATTTAACCATAGCAAAAGTAAATTTCTTAGGTTAAATTGTCATCTCTGAGACAAATCTGATATTATTTTAATCTCCTTACTGTCAGTTGAGAGAGTTTTTTTTAATGCTGATCTAACCAGCAGAAGACACTAGGGTTTAAATCCCAGTTGCACAGGTGGGGCATGTTGTCACACTGCGTTACAATGAGCCCCTTAGAACTATGCTATTCTATTCTATACTTTTATGAATTCTATTGAAAAAACATGAGAAAAGGGTAAATAAAGACAGAGTCAATGTTTAGAAATGATTAATTATTATGTTTTGAACTATGCGGTAGGCTATAGCTGTGTTTACTGTCAAACTCAATTTTTTTTTAATTGTTATTAAAAAATGCCATTATTTTATATGAAAAAAAGTTAATCATTGTATTTTATTGACAAAATATTTTAGTTTGTCTTGTATATTTTTTAATCTGTTACATTGGTCATGTTACAATGTGCCCCTCACATGTTATATGGGGCATGTTGTCACATTTCAATTCCATTACTTCGGGGTATATCAAGGAAAAAAGATACACTGTATTAATTAAACAAAAACACATGCAGGAAAAAAATAAATACTCTGAGCCCTAAGTGGATTTACACAAACAGAGAAAGTCAAAAGCGTTGTGCCATGCTCTCCCCTACACTTTCACCCCCCTGAGCCAAAGCTCATTGTAAAAAGCACTGATGTCTTGTTAACGTTCATCAAATCTGTGATGAGGGAGCCCTCCATTGGTGACTTTGATGTATTACACATTTTACATTAGAAAAGGGTCAAAAAGCTTCAGATAATCAATTTAAGCATTTTTTTTTCATTTGTTGTACAAAGTGAGTGAACAATAATTTGTGACTATAAACAACTTTTACATTTGCATTTGACAAATTCAGAAAATGTAGCAAACAAAACAATAT
This sequence comes from Phoxinus dragarum, assembly GCA_033366665.1. Classification (NCBI taxonomy): domain Eukaryota; kingdom Metazoa; phylum Chordata; class Actinopteri; order Cypriniformes; family Leuciscidae; genus Phoxinus; species Phoxinus dragarum. Next base: position 31,408 of record JARPMJ010001252.1, read on the forward strand.
AAGCCATTAACATGCAGTCCAACATACTTATAACCTATAAAAGCGTTTTACAACCAAAGCAGAAAAGTTCAGTGAAAATTGCATCATTTTTTAAATTAAATGTTTGTTGCTCATTTAAAAAGCTTTACACAGATAAAGAAATAAATATGTTTTGTGTAGAGTTGGGGCCTAATGGTTAGCAAATCCAACTGATAACCCAAAGGTTGCTGGTTTGATTCCAGTACCGGCAGGAAATGACTGAGGTTCCCTTGAGCAAGACCTAACCCCTAACCGCTCTCCTACTCTCCCTCTCTCTCTCTCTCTCTCTCTCTCTCTCTCTCTCTCTCTCTCTCTGTGTGTGTGTTCACTACTCATTACTCTGCTCCTAATGTGTGTGCATTAACTTGGATGGGTTAAATGAAGAGGATGGGTTACCATACTTGGCCTCACATGTCACTGTCACTTCTGAGACAAAGTTGCATGAGATGATTAAAAAAAAGTTTTTTGTATTTTAATGTATGTGTTTGGAGAATTAGATAATGGAACATACTTATTATCGTGCTTAACCAGCGGACAAGAGAGAATCAGTAGGCTACCTGTAGGGTGAAAGACAAAAAAAAAAAAAACTACAGTAAACATTGGTACAGCATCCAACACTGAAGTGACTTAAACTGCAATTCATCGACTGGTCGCCCCATGAAACCCCCATGTTAAAATGCCCAACTTTAATGCAGAAAAAAACGTGTTTACAGCCTGGTGCAAAAATTGGTTTTGGTCTAGCTAATTTTGCCCCTCATGACAACCTTAATTTATCCGTTTAAATTATATTAGGCCTTAAAGTTCTGAATAATTAAGGGCGTGGCCACTTGAGTGACAGGTGGATTGCTGCTGCTGTCACTAGTCGTTTGTCTGTCCACTTTGGGCTTCAAAAAGGCTCTTCAGAAACCTACGGGTCACGTCACGGACACGCCGTCCATATTTTTTTACAGTCTATGGTCAGTATACTTAAAGTTCACGAAGAGCTGCGATGCTAATGCTAGCTACTATCCACCTTTTTGCAACGGCGGAAGTAAGCTAATTTCTGTTAATGTGCAAAATTTCCGATTCACTAGTCGCTATAGGGAAATAAGAAGAGAGTGCAATAAATCTATTTGTGCTACAAACCAATGTGTTTATAATTATGACAATACATTAAAATTATATTGTAAGAAATAGCAGTTTACAATTTCAAGCAGCATAAAAATAAGGAAGACAGCCAGACACATTAAATGTAGCCTACCGCTCCCTCTCTTACTTTATAACATAAGCTGGATAGTAGACAGTCATTGAAAAGCTGAATATTTCTGCATTCACATATTGTATGCAGAAGGCCAGTCCATCTTTCTCAATCTGTTTGACCCCAGGGCCCACCTTTGTCCACAACAACTCAACGGCCCCATGACTTTCCCAGTCATGCATGATTTATTGGATAAGGATTAAGGACAAAAAAAAAAAAACATTTTATAAAATTTCTACTAGATAAAATATTTTAAACCCTCTACACTACAGCATAGCATTGAAAGTTTTCTTAAGCCCTATGTTCAGTACATGTTTCTTTAAATGATTGCAACCAATTAGAATGGCCAAAAAGTATTAGATAACAGTTCAATAAGGCTGGGAGTCACTATCAAGCAGCATTTGAAAGCGGGACTGTTCTGGCACAGGGTCACAGGAGCACGTGTGGAAGAAGGGAAGATTGAGAGATCTTATTTAAAATGACATTAACTCTACATAGAAAATATGTGGGTGTGTATGAAGGTGTAGAGAAGCATTTTGTCAGGTTTTATGACGGTTTTATTTTTATTTTGCATGTTCAGAATTTTTCTTTTCGTTGTGCGATAAGGGGAACTTTTCAAGGTTGTCTTTGCTGACAATGTGTTTGGACGTTATCACATATTATCACACGTATAAGTGCACAATATAAGCTCTAAATATAGTTGTTTTTAATGTATTATTTAGTTATTTACATATTTGAAAAATATTTGTGATTTTGTATTACTCTCTGTGCATTGTCTTATATGCAAATTAATAATTTTCTCTGATTCTACCATGAAAAAATATTTTGTGGTGGGGAGTTAAAAAAAGTTTGATAAATATTTATGTTTTATTTATAATTTACTTTTTCTTTTTTGTTGAAATATTTTAACTTTATTCTCAAAATATTTCAACTTTAATCTGAAAATATTTTGAGGGACTGCTGGCTAAATAAAAAATAACCCTCGGCTAAATATTTGACTTTAATCTCGAAATTCGAGATAAAAAAAAAAATATATATGTTGCAGTTCAGGGCTTCCAGGTTGTGCTAAATAAGGAATATGTTGTATTTAGGGGTGATCATGATTTTTCATTTCTTAGTTTAAGAACATTTATTTGCTCTATAATAGGCCAAACATGTTATGAGGTTGATGGAGAGAACCCAAATGCAGACAATATGCAGACACTCAAGGTTTATTTTGACAAAACAGAAAACAAAACCCACGAGGGGGCAAAACATAGACAGAACAATGGAGACTAACTGGACTGAGACTGTGACAGATAACTACAAGAAAACAAACTACTAATACAGGCAATAGCACAACAGCTCTTGACAAGATACTCACAGACTGACAAAGATTTGACATGGATTTGACAATGAACCAACACAGGACAGCAAACACAAGGGGATTAAATAGGGAGACTACTGATAACATAACAGGTGACACAGGTAAAGCAATAATGACAAAACGAGGATAACAAGGAGGGCGGGGCTAGATGACGAGACAACACAAGCACATGGCCAAACAAGGCCATGTGTTTGCACATAAAACATGGGTCTGTCATGATCCTGCCTCAAGACTTAAAGAAAGACAAGGACTAGAAGGCAGAATCATGACAGAACCCCCACCTTAAGGAGCGGCTACCAGACGCTCCTCAAGGGGACATCAAACACGGGACATGACAGACTGAGACAAAGACACAAACCAACTAAACATGACAAATAACAGTAAGGGCAGACATGAAAACACAACAACAGGGTTGGGGTGCAACAATAAAAATAAACACGGGAGGGGGGGCGGAGGAACAAGAGAGTTCATGGGGGAATGTCCAGGCTGGGTGGGTGGGACTGTGGTCTTGGGTTTACGGGGTGAGGGTTGAGGACGAGGAATCCGAGCAAACTTGACACGTGGAAAAGCCTTGGGGAAACCAGACTGGGACGGGGTGACACATGGAGAAGCACTGGGGAAACCAGACTGGGACGGGGTGACACATGGAGAAGCGCTGGGGAAACCAGACTGGGACAGGGTAGGTGACGGTACAGGACAAAAGACAGGGAGAGAATTAGGCGACTGTGGGGCGGAGATGGGCAACACTGTGGCTGGCCGCGGAGCAGGAAAGGGGTCAGTGTACTCTGTAGCTGAACCAGTAACAGCGCTCATCACAACGGATTCAGAAGTGGTGCTCCCCATATCTGACTCTGAACCGGTGATGTCCACAGCTGATTCTGGAACCAAGTTGACAGAAACAGATCCTGGAACAGTGTTGTCTGTAACAGGCTCGGGAACAGCAGTGACAGAGACTGGCTCGGGAACAGCGCTGGCAGAAGCAGCGCGCTCAGCAGCTGGTCCAGGAACCGTTCCCTCTGCTTCAGACTTCTGAGCTGCCTTCTCTGTGGCAGACTCTGGAACGGCTCTTTCAGCAGTAGCGAAAGGTTGAGAAGCCGTCGCAGGCTCAGGGGAAGGAAGAGACGGGGAACGGGAAGCCCCCTTCTTCCTCCTCTTTCTCCTAGGCCGGGAAGCAGAGGCCATAGCCGGACTTGTGACCGGTTGGGGAAGCACAGCAGGAACCGTGACGGGCGGAGGAGGGACTCTCTCTGGCTGGGTCGACTCTGTTGCTGAGGACTCAGAAGGAGACTCCCACGAGGCCCGTCTACCTCGTTTCCCACGAAGACCAAACGTCGCGACACCCATCAAACGACCCTCCGGGATCACCGGCAGACAAGCAGAGGGTGGAGAGCCCGAGGAAGAAGCCTGCGGATCCTCCTGAGAAAAATGATCCCAGAGGCGGGCATAATTCTTAAGGATCCACTCACCCTGGGGCGGGACTGGACGGTTGACCCTCTTACTGTCGGTGGGAGCCGACAACCAGCACTGTTCACGGAACTCTGATTGTCGCTGGGAGGACATACTGTCTGCTGGGTTCTTCTTTGGTCGGTTCATTCTGTTATGAGGTTGATGGAGAGAACCCAAATGCAGACAATATGCAGACACTCAAGGTTTATTTTGACAAAACAGAAAACAAAACCCACGAGGGGGCAAAACATAGACAGAACAATGGAGACTAACTGGACTGAGACTGTGACAGATAACTACAAGAAAACAAACAACTAATACAGGCAATAGCACAACAGGACAACAGCTCTTGACAAGATACTCACAGACTGACAAAGATTTGACATGGATTTGACAATGAACCAACACAGGACAGCAAACACAAGGGGATTAAATAGGGAGACTAATGATAACATAACAGGTGACACAGGTAAAGCAATAATGACAAAACGAGGATAACAAGGAAGGCGGGGCTAGATGACGAGACAACACAAGCACATGGCCAAACAAGGCCATGTGTTTGCACATAAAACATGGGTCTGTCATGATCCTGCCTCAAGACTTAAAGAAAGACAAGGACTAGATGGCAGAATCATGACAAAACAGGCCTACATTTTTTTAGAATGTTAGCCATTTGAAATTAGAGGCAACAACTAAATTGTTGAAAAATCATGATTCAAACAAAGATGCTTCACATAGGTAACATGAGCAGTTGATGTTTATTTAAAGGTCCCATGACATGAAATTTTCACTTTCTGAGGTTTTTTAACATTAATATGGTCCCCCAGTGGCTAGAAATGACAATCGGTGTAAATTATATACTGTATAATAGCTGTAGTAAAGTATTCGAGAGAGTTTCTGTAGTATCCTGCGTACTCATAAAGGAAGACGGACAGCGAGGTAGCGTTTATCAGAATGCTTTACTTCGGTTCACACGGGCATGAGCAATACAGAGCATAACAGGCTGACTGACGCTTCTTCAGCTAGCTCTACACAACCCGTTTTAAATGCTGAACAGGTATTGCCCCCTAGGGGACCATTCTAGTATGACATTCTAGTATGAAAGAGATAACCTTCCCCATATACAACATTCTTCCCCCCTCAAGCTCTTGCATTCATCCTGATACAACCTTTTTTTTTAGCACTCATAGTCCTTTAAATAACGTGGCTTTGATACAGGTCTCGACGACCGACGTACCACTGCAGTCGAAGATTGTGACTGCACTTGAGTACCTGGAGGTTGAATGTCCAGCACTGATGGTGTAGCCTGCTCTGAAACGGCCCTTGCCACACCCTCAGTCTCTGCTTCTGGAACCAAGTAGCTTCCCTCCAGAATGGCACTCTCTGACGCTGCAAAAGCTGCAGCTGCCGATTCAGACAGCGGCTGGTGCCCTGGTTCCATAGATTCCATGATCACTGGTTCCACCCAATCCTTATCCTCCGAACTTGCCGAGATCTGGTCGACGTGCCTGCGCACAATGTTACCATCTCCTAGCATGACCTTGTAGGAGACAGGACCTGTTATCTTGGTAATGAACCCAGGGATCCACTTAGGCCCATGACTGAAATTCTTTGTGATCACGGCGTCTCCCTCCTGGAAACTTCTCCCTGCACCTTGCTTGTCATGATGTTTCTTTTGCATGCTCTGTTTCCGTTCCACCTTCCCACGGCGGTCCGGATGAATTAGGTCTAAGGTCGATCTCAACTTCCTGCCCTGTAACATTTCAGCCGGCGACAGCCCAGTGGTGGACTGTGGTGTAATGCGGTAACTAAACAGCACTCTGGACACTTTAGTGGTCAGGCTTCCGGCACTCGCCTTCTTCATCATTGACTTGAATGTCTGGACTGCGCGTTCAGCACAACCATTAGAAGAGGCATGATAAGGAGCAGAAGTGATGTGTTCGATTCCATTTTTCTGCATGAAATCTCTGAATTCGGCACTCACAAAACATGAGCCATTATCAGACACAATTGTTTCTGGAATTCCTTGATTGCTAAAACTCTTCCGTAGACACTCAATCGTAATGGCTGACGTTGAAGTTGTTACAGGGTAAACATCCATCCATTTGGAGTGAGCGTCCATCAGGATCAAAAACAGGTGTCCCATAAACAGTCCCGCATAGTCAATGTGTAACCTTTGCCAGGGTTTGCTCGGCTACTCCCAGGGATGAAGTGGTGCTGGAGCTGGTGAATTACGATGTTCTTGGCATACGACACATCTTTTCACTACAGCTTCGATGTCGGCATCTAACTTTGGCCACCAGAAATAGCTTCGTGCTAAGGCCTTCATTCTAGTGATGCCGATGTGACCATGATGTAGTTGCTGTATCAAGGCGACCCGTCCTGGTGGCGGCACCACTATCCGTGAGCCCCACAATACACACTCATCTTGTACACTTAACTCTGTTTTCCTAACAGCATATGGTTGGAAAGCTGGGTCCCGGTCTTGGGGCGGCCAACCAAGTTGGACGAACTGCGCCACTCTGGACAACACAGGATCTCGGCTGGTCCATCGGTTCATTGCAGCTGCCGAAACGAGGGTCACATTCTCCATCATTAGAACTCGTTCCTCCTGTCCTCTCTTGACAGCCTGGTGGGATAGAGGGAGTCGACTCAACGCATCAGCATTGTAATGATGTTTCCCCGGCTTGTAAACCAACTCGTACTCATACGCTCTCAAGGTTACTGCCCACCGCTGTATACGGGGGGAAGCCATTTGAGGCACAGCTTTCATCTCATTGAAGAGAGACAGTAACGGTTTATGATCAGTGCAAATGACAAACCTTCTTCCATATAAATATTTATGAAAACGCTAATTGCCAAATATCACCGCCAGACCTTCTTTGTCCAGTTGGGAGTAATTCGATTCAGCGGACGTTAGTGTCCTCGACATGAAGCTGATCGGTCTCTCCTGTCCATTTGGCATGCGATGCGACAACACCACTCCCACTCCATAAGAAGATGCATCGCAGGACAGGATCAGATCTTTTTGGCTGTCATAATGCACTAACACATCCGATGACTGCATGAGTCGCTTAGACTCCTCAAAAGCTCTCTCTTGCTCCGCCTCCCATTTCCAGTCTGTGTCCTTTCTTAACAGTTCATGCAAAGGTGCCAACAAAGTTGACAAGTGTGGCAGGAACCTGTTATAATAGTTCAGAAGACCCAGATACGCTCTCAGTTCTGTGACATTGGTCGGTGCTGGTGCTTCTTGTATGGCCCGGACCTTATGTGGCAAAGGATGAAGTCCAGACGCATCCACCTTATGGCCCAGGAACTCTGCTTCCTGCTCCAGAAACACACATTTGTTACGCTTTAGGCGAAGACCGGCTTCCTGCAGCCGCGTTAATACCTGGTTCAGCCTTGTAAGATGACCTTGGTCACTCTGGCCCGTCAGCAAAATGTCATCCAAATAGACAACCACTTTCGGGATACCGCCCACCAGACTCTCCATTAATCGTTGGAATATGGCTGGACTGGAGGAAACCCCAAATGGTAGACGATTCACCTGAAACAGACCCTGATGCGTATTAATAGTGACATATGGCTTGGATGCCTCATCAAGTATTACCTGCTGATACACATGGCTCAGGTCCAGTTTACTGAACTTTTCGCCGCTTGACAACTTCTCAAACAAGTCCTCCAGTCTCTCCAGTTCCTCCTTGAAAACCTCTTCATGCTGCCTTAGCACATACTGCAATGTCAATGCTTGCTGCTCCATCGTATTGATATGAACACAGTTCATTCCCAGCTCCTTTATCCATGCCCGGCCTAACAGATTTGGTCCTGGCCCCGCTACGACCACTACTGGTAGCTGTTTGACGTGGCCGTTGTACTCTACTGTAACATCTGCTGCTCCTAGTGTTGGTACTTTTTCGCCCGTATAGGTTTTCAAAGTCATTAAGCAGTCCTGCAACTCTCGTGCACCCCCTGCGGTCCATAACTTGGCATTTTCAGACCTTGACAAAATCGTCACACTACAGCCAGTATCCACTTCGAATTCCACAATGTTCTTATTGATGTTAAGCTGTGCAGTAATGGGGTCTACTTTCGTTATCTTGGGCTCTGTTATATTGTACAGCGTAAATACCTCTTCATCACTAGTGACATTCTCCGGGAATTCCCGTATGTGATGCGCCCACTGCTTTTTATCGTTTCTGAAACTTCCTACAGACTGCTTGTTTTGTCCTCCCCCCGTAAAACGCTGGTCAGCAAAAGGCAAGGATTTGCACACTCTCTTCAAATGTCCCTTTTTACCACAGCCATGGCACTTTTCATTGACAAAACGACAGTCTCTTGCAATATGTTCACCCCCACACCTGTAACAGGTCAACGGTGTTGCCTTTCCTAGCCCTCTCTGGTTTGACTCCACATTATGCACTAACATGTGTGGTGCAGCTGTACTCACGGTACCCTCCAGTGTTTTCAGTTGCAGATCACACACATCCCTATTGGCTGTCTCCACGGCCAACGCAACTTTCAAGGCTTTTTCAAACGTGAGCTCCGGCTCCGCCAACAATCTCCTCTGCATGCGATCATCCGCTATGCCACACACAAGCCTGTCGCGAAGCATCTCCTTCAATTTATCGCCGTAGTTGCAATGTTGAGCGAGCTCTCGTAGCACTGCCACATACTCCGTCACAGTTTCATTCGCGGTTCTAGTCCTTGAATTAAACTTAAATCGTTGGACTATTTCACTGGGCTTCGGGTTATAATGTGACTGCAGCAGGTCAGTCAAATCCGTATATGACTTTTCACCAGGCTTGTTCGGGCTCAATAAGTTTCTCATTAAACTATATGTCCGACTACCCACAGAACTTAACAATATTGCCCTCTTTTTTTCCTCATCCATGATTCCATTGGCAACGAAAAAATGTCCCAACACTTCGACATATTCCTCCCATGTTTGGGACTGATTTTCAAAAGCAGTAAGTGTTCCTACCATTGCCATAGCCATCTCGACGCCTTGATTAGCGTTAGCTTCCTCGTCATCCGACATCCGCCGAGTTTCAGCTTACTCGTACTCTCCAGCTTCTTATTGTTCTTTCTCTTTGTTCTCTTCCGAGCTCCCCAGCATCCTCGTCGCCAAATGTAGTATCCTGCATACTCATAAAGGAAGACGGAGAGCGAGGTAGCGTTTATCAGAATGCTTTACTTCGGTTCACACGGGCATGAGCAATACAGAGCATGACAGGCTGACTGACGCTTCTTCAGCTTCTTCTTCTTCTTCTTCTTTTTAATTGGTGGTTTGCAACTATTTCTTGTGCATTACCGCCACCACTGGACTGGAGTAAGGCACGGGAATTACTTGCTATTCTTTACTGTTATAAACAAACTAAATATACCAGCAATTAAACTAATATATATATATATATAAAAAAATAAAAAAAATAAACACGTATATCCTTTTTAACAGGCCTGTGCTTTTCAAAAAAATAAACCAAAATTTTCCCTTGAGCTTCTGTTCAATAGTGTTTTAGTTTCTAAAGACATTTTCTTTGTTTTCAACTCATTAACAAGCCTTTGCATTGCCTCATTGTATTTATGACATTGCATTATTACATGCTCTACTGTTTCAGGTATATTGCTCTGGCAATACTCACAATTTCCATCTCCATGCTTTTTTATTAAGAACATTGTACTATTCAACTTTGTATGACCCAACCTCATCCTAGTTAGTACAATTTCTTCCTGTCTTGATCCGGTTATGTGTGTGCTTCTTCAGCTAGCTCTACACAACCCGTTTTAAATGCTGAACAGGTATTGCCCCCTAGAGGACCATTCTAGTATGACATTCTAGTATGACAGAGATAACCTTCCCCATATACAACAGTTTCACATGTAATACGTAGCTATTTCATATGCAAGCATGTCAGCCAATCACAACAGTGGCCGGTTACACTGAATCTCACACAGACACGCCCCTTCAAGCAGAGCGTTCAAATCAGAGGCTAAAATCAGGCTAGGAAAAATGCCTTTTATTTCTAAATTATGACTATTTTTGATCTAAGAAACATACTAACATTATAAGGGCAACCCAGGAAACATTATAAACTTTATAACCCCATGTTATGGGACCTTTAAATTAGAGTTCAAGATTTAAAGCAAAAACATAATGGTCTGACTTTATATTTGTGAAATTATGCTACATAAGACGCACCTGCCCAAAACACAAACACTCCCCCTCAGTAGGTGGAAAAGCAGAAATATAGCATCTCCTCACTTACCTCTGTAAAGCAGCACTGCACTTATAAACAGGCATTATATAGAGCTAGAAAAGATAATGCCATCAAAACTTTTTTGAAGACAGTCAATTCCCTTTAGAGATACATATTTTCCCCATCCCCAACTCAAATTCTCTATATATTTTTACCAAATATTGTGGTGGGCATCACAAACAGTAAGCTTGATGTGCCTGGTCTTTGTGTCCGTCCTGAGCATGTCCCATCTCTGGCCTTTGTTACAGACTTCCTAATATTGTCCACACAAATTACATTTTGAGAAATCATTGCAATACAGTTTGTGCACAAGTCCAGAATAGAGATCACCCAAAATAAACACCGTTTGGAGCAAAAACCATCCGGCTACGTGAGTTCTACAGTGTTATGGGAGCGTCTATTATTTAGGGTCTAATACTAATATTTTAGTGCCAAAATTGTAATGCTTGAGACTATGCTGAAAGTGTTAATGCAGTTGTGTTGATACATCTGATTCTGAATAATAGCCTACAGGATGTTTTTTGACACTACCTTTAAAAAAGTAGCCAATAATTGAATTTGGGAAATCTTTGGAACATAAATTATAATCCTATGCAGTGCAAAGTTCTGTGACCTTCACTCGCACATGGTTTTCTCCTCGCCTTTGAAACAACAATTTCTCTTCCTCGAAAGATGTCACAAAGGTTCTGTTGTTAAGATCACTTGATTAAGGTTAAAGGTAAAAGAAGATTTTTGAGACCAAGAAAAGAGAATAGTTCAAATACTTTGGGTGCAAAGGATCCATCTGGAAGCATTTGGTACATTGATGGAATCTCAGCTGAGCTCAATAAATTTCCGAATCTCATCTGAAAAGAATAGAAACTGCTCTTTGTACTGTAACATGTTTCTTTTTAAAGGTTCACAATGTTTTTGGTGAGGTCAGTGCAGCATGCGTCATGCCTTTCAGACAGACCCGCTGAACTCCAGGTAATGCTGGGTACACACCAAAAGATTTTTTACATTTTATAAGATTTTCAAAATGTGATAGACCACAAACATGAGGAGAAAAAATCCTAGATTTAACCGTTTTGCTCCTATAGTGTGTGGTGTGCTGTCTTTGTCACATCATGGCACAACACGAACGGACTTTCAACCAGAGTTTCGACTGTGAACACAGGAAATCTTGCGAGACTTCAGAATATGCAGGAAGAAATTGCGATGATAGTGTTTTGGAATGATTTTCATTCAGAAAGATATTCATTCTTTATTGTCTTTATCCTTTATTGGATTTATTGTCTCTTTAGAAATAGTTCTTTAATTCCTTTATAGAATCTCACTGAACCCTTAACACTCAGCTTTGTGTGTGTGTGTGTGTGTGTGTGTGTGTGTGTGTGTGTGTGTGTGTGTGTGTGTGTGACCGTCTCTTCCATCATCTCGCTTTCTGATTGGATATTGTTCCATTTCATGTGATAATCTCCAGAGCTTGCGCAGGTTTGTCCTCAGGGTTCCCCCCACATCATCAGGGTTTCTGATTCGCGATCGGGGCGGCTCCGACGTTCTTCCGAGCAGGTTCGGACACTCTTAACACACTTCACACCAAGGGAAAATCTGATAAGATAATCTGTAGAAACATCAAGATAATCGGGACATAGCTAGGATTGTCGGAAGGGGGAAATCGGCCCAAAATCAGCCCGACTGTGTACCCAGCAGACAGTAGCAGTCAGGGAGGTTATGGGAACAGTGGAGGAGCGCTATGGAGAGTGATGGATGTTGTGAACAGTATGCGGATGTCTAATGCCTGGCTCACACTACAGGAGTTTTAGGCCGATTTATGCCCGATTTCCCCCTCTTGAGAATCGGAGAAAAAATCTTGTCGAGGACCTCGATCGGTTGCGATGTTCGGCGCAGATTATCTGGTAATGTGAGGCGTTCACAGATCGAATCTTGCCCCTCCCGATCTGCTCTCACACAAATCGGGCTCGCCCCGATCATATCAAACATGTTTGATATTTATCGGGATGAGCAAGATTGTGATTACGTCAGTACTGTCACAATAATAGCCAATAGGAAACAAGTCTACGACGAGACGGAAGTGACAGACATTATTTCTTACCTGCATTTCTCAGTGAAGAGCTGACAATCCATGTTGAGTCTGTCTCCCCAACCATTTTCTCATCCACACTCGTTTATTCTCTCACAACAAACGATCATTATTGATACAGCAAGTTTTCGTGTTACAGTATCCATTTTGTTTACATCCGCTTTCCCGCTTCCGATCTGCTTACTCTGGCACGATAATCTTAGTAACATTTTGTAGTGTGTGATGCGCCGCGATTTTCAAATCTTGTAGTATGAGCATGTTTAAGATTTGAGGTAAGAAAATCTGCAAAGATTCTCCTAAAGTGTGTGCTGCAACCAGATTTCAAAATCGGTTAGGATTTCAAAACTCCTGTAGCGTGAGCCAGGTATAAGGCAGCGTTCTGGCGACAAACTACACTTCTGGTGACCCGAGTCTTGTTCCCTTCTCCTCTCCCACTGTCTCCTGGTTTTCCTCCTAATGTCCGGTCTAGTAAAGGTGTCAGGTGAAAAAATCCAGGAAATCTGTGATCTGTCACAAGATCAATCAGAGCAAATGCATACTTTTATACTATATTAATGATAGATGTTACATGGAATTATCTAAAATATCATACTGTGTCTTGCAAAAGTATTTGCAATACTAAAATGATATTTTCTTGTAAAATAATGAAACCCTAAAAAAATTTTTTTAGGCAAATATTTTAATGATAAATAAATAACTGAAATATTTAGTTTGCATAAGTATCCCCAACCCCACCCCAACCCCCCCACTCCACACACACACACTTACACGTTAATCTTTGGTTGAGCAGCCTTTTGCTGCAATAACAGCTTTAAGTCTTTTCGGGCATGTATGTACCAGCTTTGCATAGTAACTGTGATTTTGACCAGGTCCATGGAGGGGAACAGGAACAAGGGGGAACGGCTTAAGCGCCGGCCAGGGCGGTGAAGACCCCTCGGGCGGCCACGGCGGTGAAGACCCCTCGGGCGGCCACGGCGGTGAAGACCCCTCGGGCGGCCACGGCGGTGAAGACCAGGGTGAAGACGACCACTCGGGCGGCCATGGCGGAGACGACCAGGGTGAAGCCGACCACTCGGGCGGCCATGGCGGTGTAGACCAAGGCGGAACAGAGACAGACCCTGGCTCAGGAACAGTTACAACCGGCTCAGGAACTGGAACAGCAACAGACACCACCGGCTCAGGAACGGGAACAGCAACAGACACCACCGGCTCAGGAACGGGAACAGCAACAGACACCACCGGCTCAGGAACGGGAACAGCAACAGACACCACCGGCTCAGGAACTGTAACTGCAACAGACACCACCGGCTCAGGAACTGCAACAGACACCACCGGCTCAGGAACTGCAACAGACACCACCGGCTCAGGAACTGGAACTGCAACAGACACCACCGGCTCAGGAACTGCAACAGACACCACTGGCTCAGGAACTGCAACAGACACCACCGGCTCAGGAACTGGAACTGCAACAGACACCACCGGCTCAGGAACTGGAACTGCAACAGACACCACCGGCTCAGGAACTGGAACTGCAACAGACACCACCGGCTCAGGAACTGCAACAGACTCCACCGGCTCAGGAACTGCAACAGACACCACCGGCTCAGGAACTGCAACAGACACCACCGGCTCAGGAACTGCAACAGACACCACCGGCTCAGGAACTGCAACAGACACCACCGGCTCAGGAACTGCAACAGACACCACCGGCTCAGGAACTGCAACAGACACCACCGGCTCAGGAACTGCAACAGACACCACCGGCTCAGGAACTGCAACAGACACCACCGGCTCAGGAACTGCCACCCACACCGGCTCGGTGGAAGTGACGTAAGAAGTCTCTGGCTGGCCGGAACTCATGTGCTTCCTCCGTGCATGCAGTGCAAACACCACATAAAAAAGGAAGACAACCCTCCTTGCTTTGGCAGGACTGATGGTGTAAAGCCCCGGGGCGACCTCCGGGACGACAGCGGGCTGTTCGGGGGCGACCTCCGGGACGACAGCGGGCTGTTCGGGGGCGACCTCCGGGACGACAGCGGGCTGTTCGGGGACGGCCTCCGGGACGACAGCGGGCTGTTCGGGGGCGACCTCCGGGACGACAGCGGGCTGTTCGGGGACGGCCTCCGGGACGACAGCGGGCTGTTCTGGCACGGCAGGCGTGACGCGAAGCTCAGGCTCGGCAGGCGTGACGTGAGAAGTTTCTGGCTGGGCGGAACTCATGTGCTTCCTCTGTGCGTGCAGTACAACCACCACATAAAAAAGGAAGACAGCCCTCTTTGCCGTGGCAGGACTAATGGTGTACAGCCCCGGGGCGACCTCCGGGACGACAGCGGGCTGTTCGGGGGCGGCCTCCGGGACGACAGCGGGCTGTTCGGGGACGACCTCTGGGACGACAGCGGGCTGTTCGGGGATGGCCTCCGGGACGACAGCGGGCTGTTCGGGGACGGCCTCCGGGACGACAGGGGGCTGTTCGGGCACGGCCTCCGGGACGACAGGGGGCTGTTCGGGCACGGCCTCCGGGACGACAGCGGGCTGCTCGGAGGGGACGGCCTCCGGGACCTTGGGGAGGCTGAAGGTCTTCCTCCTCCTCTGCCGTTTCTGGCGGAAATGTGCAGGCTCTGGACTGGACGGGCACCACGGCGAACAGAGCTCTGGGCTGGGCGGAATCAGCGGCGGATGGAACTCTGGGCTGGACCTCACCAACCCAGGGCCGAAGAGGGGCCAGAGTGGAGAATGGTGTCTTGCTTCCACTCGACCACTTCCTCCACTGCGGCCTCCACGGGTCCCGCGAAATTTGACCAATCGGGTCCCCTCAAAAAATTCTCTTCTCTCCCGCTCAGTGGCTGGGGAAGAGACATTGAGAGACATACCGCTGGATCTTGTGGTGACGGAGTCCTTCTGTCACGATCACACACAGGAACAGGAGGATCCAATTGCAGTATTTTATTAAAAGGGTAATCCGTACTCACAACAGTCCAGGCAAGGGTCGAAATCAAAGGCAATCCAAAAAACACAAGACATGAACAGTAACAGGCAGGAACAGAAGTGTGGGGACATTAAACAAGGACTCCGTGACAAACACTGAAACAGACAGGGTATATATACACAAGTGCAAACAAGGTGACGAGAGACAGCTGAAGGAATTGAACAATCAGTGACAGACAGGATTATGGGAAGTGTAGTGAAAATGCCTAGACACCGTGAAAACTGAGACCTCTAATGTTAAACCCAGGGAACCACCAGACACTGTGACAAAGCTTCAGTTTTTAGTGGACTGAAGCAGGTTATCATGCAGTATTTTTTCTTGCTGCATTCATGTATTCTTCAATTCTAACGAGATGCGCAGTCCCGGCTGATGAGAAGCATCTCTAGGACGATGCCACCACCACTCACTGTAGGGATGGTGTCTTGAGGCATGGGAAGTGTTAGGTTTGCGCCACACAGTGCTTTGAGTTTTGGCCAAAAAGCTTTCCAGTGTCTTGGTCTCATCTCACCACAAAACCTTCTCCCACATCGCTGGGTCACTCACATGCTTTCTGGCAAACTCCAGACATGCTTTCACATGGTACATTGAGTAGCGGCTTTTTTCTTGCCAGTTACCACCCTCCCATACAGGCCAGTGCTGTGCAAGTGCTCTTGATATGGTTGACTGGTGCACCATTACGCATGATTCACAGCCTGACCAATGATCCTTCAACAATGGGATTTTTATCCAGAAAATGTGATTGCATGATTCACAGGTGGATGCCAATGGCAAAGTAATTGTGTCCTTGTTAAGTCAGTTTTTTCACCGGTGTTACCTGGCAGCTTCCACAGCACAGGGGTCGAATACTTGTGCAACCAAGATATTTCAGTGTTTTATTTTTCATTAAAATATTTTCAACAAAAAAACAACTCGAACAAGTGAGCTAAACCGTATAAAAATCACAGTGAAAAGGTGATGCAGATCTGGGACATAACGTAACACAGGTATCAATGAAGACAGTCTTCAGAGACAGTCAGACGTCGGAGCTCGTAGCGGGTAGGCAGTGGCGAGCGAAACAGCCCCAGTCCTCACACTCAGCACCACAGACCGCGTCCAGAAGGTCACTCACGTGCAGCTAGGAACTGGACAGAAAACAGATGAGACCAACACGACAAAACAGATCCGATCCGACAAGACCAGGCAAACCGGCTTTCAGAAAAGGTGATGAACAGACGAGAGATGTGAACATGAGCGAGTAGCATATAACAATAATCTGGCAAAAGAGCCAAAGACAGGGAGGCATTAAATAGCATGAAAAGACAAACACAAAGAGGAACAGGTGAGGGCTCATTTGAGAGAGAGAGAGAATTTAAAGGGTCCGTTATCTTCTAAACAAAAAAATGAAACAAACACAACACAGTGATACAGAACATAGAAATATGTAAGGTGTATGAATGTACATTTAAATAATTTATCAATCATTTACTTACACTTTCTAAGTGATCTTATGAATCACTGACAACTGCTAAATAACTGGTTTGTAAATAATGCAATGCTTCATTTAGAAATGAAAATTGATAATGAATAAAGTATGAAAATACAATTATTAAACATTATAGATATGCTTATAAGGTAAGAACAAAGAATTTATAGCTGTATTTATAAACTGCTTACTAATGTATATTAATGCTTTATAATGCATAAATTAACTTAAAGGTAGGGTAGGTAAGAATTGTCTAAAAAAACTTTTATTCAAATTTGTTTAAACTGTCTTTATATACCAATACATAATTAAAATGCAAGTACTCTGAAATAGAGAGTATAAAAAAACTGAGTGACTCTAGTGTATTTAATCTTCAATAAACACAGCTCGTTAATTCCATTCACTCCCACCTAAAAACGGGTTCGCGACTGCGCGCGTGGGCGGAGCCAGTAATAGCGGCGGTAGTCATGGCGACAGAGAGTGACAGTCGCGCAAGCCAATCACTTGTTTCGTCCCGAATGGAATTAATGAGCAGTGTTTTTGAAGATTAAATACACTATAGTCACTAAATTTTTATACTCTCTTTTTCAAAGTACTTACATTTTAATTATGTATTGGTATATAAAGACAGTTTAAGCCAATTTGAAAAAAAGTTCTTTAGACAATTCTTACCTACCCAACCTTTAACTAATGATTAATAGTGTGCAGTTATTTTAAAATCATTAAACAGTTAAACAGCCAGTCAAACTCTAACTGGCCACTAATATGCATTTTTATTCAGTAAAATGACAAACTCAAATGATTTGTCCTCTTCATTATACATAAGCCATGCGGGACAGATTGAGCTCATTAGTTCAGAGCTTGATTTTAGCATGATATACAGTGCACTTAACACACATCTGGATTCACACAGATGAGGGCACATGGCATTTCAGAGGCCTTGCTTAAATCATCCTGCAGCTCTCTCCGTCAGCCAACGAAGAACTGCTACATACTTGTGGCTAATGTGTTATTACTGAAGATAAACGATCACAATAAACAATAACCACAATACAAATACTCTTTAATGTTCTTGTTCTTTATCTTTTTCATGGGATTTATACATTATCTTTGGATAACAAGGCCAAGATTACATTTGGGATTTAAACAAAAAATTGGCTAATGGCAAACAATCCAGTGCAACAACTGATAAATATCTGTACTGATGTTGAAATGTATTGACTGTAAAGCTTTCTATACATTTCATTTATTCCTTTCAATTGTGATGTCAGCATTGCTGACTAAACATATTACTATTAAAGCCAGGAAAATGCCACTCCAAAAAAAGCCAGATATGTGTGAAAACCTCTGAAGGATATTTTTAGCTAAACCACTTAAGCTGGATTCATACTCACAGTAAGTTTAAAGTCTAATGTTGTTATTTTAGTCTGTATAAAACAATCAAGTTGATAAGCCGTTATGTGCTTTATTCCCATGAGGACTCTGATACCTTTTCAGATTTCTTCCATGTGTTTTGGCAAAATTGCTCCTGTACTTTTTATTTATCTCAAGGATTTTGTATTCAGCATCTTTGCAGTTCTCAAGGACAGATGGAAATATTTGTGTTTTATGAAATGGTATCAGATCACAGCAGTCGCTTGGCTAATGGAAAGCAGCTTGAGCTCTGTGATAAGACTGTGTTTGGAGAGGAAAGAGACAGTGCAGGAGACGTGAAGTCTGCCAACATACCAGAGACCGAGGCTCTCAGATAAAGACTGCAGCATTTACATTCGCTTTCTCACTGTACATTCATAAAAACTCCCCGTGCAAACCTTCAGGACCGCTCTCGTGTGCTAAAGCAATCTGTGGAGTATAATTAAGATATTATTTTCTGTTTCTATGTTTTTGTGTTTTGTCGGGGTTTTTTTATTTCAAGTTTGTGTTTTAATGTGTATATAGTTTTTCAAATTAATTTTATTTAACAATTATTTGTGTTTTCGTATAACAATAAAGCAATTTTGATATACTAATGAAAATAGCTCAATATTTAATGTAAATAAAAATTTAGAAATGCTATCTGAAATAAAATTTTATTTTATTTCTGTTGATTTTAAGTAGCAAATCTTTATTTTTTTTAATAGCGATTTTAGTTTCAGTTAACTATAATAACCCTGACCAGGAGAGGATGCCAAATGAACTGTTGTTATATGTATGATACCACATAAACTGCTGTTTAGAGAGACCAATCAGTCCCAAAACTATGGAAATGGTTTGCCATTCGTTTGTAACCTCAAATTCTAATCTTCTAGTTGTTGAAATGAATCCTTTTACAGGCACAATCAACTCTATTCTGTGTATTTTGAAATCACGACACTAGGTGGCAGCATTGAATCTGTCCTGTGACTGTGTGTTGAAGGAGGAGGCCGAGATAATTAAAACCAACAGGAAACCCAGCGCAATGTAATACAATTGCTGAATAATTACAAACATACATGGATGATTGATGCTCATGAAAAGCATGATTGTTCCTGACAGTAATGAATTACACTCGTTGGCTGGTTTTAAAGTAGGCTAAAGCAATAATAGGTATGGATAATGAGACCATTGAATTGAATATGGTTGCTTTAATTCTTGATCGGATGACAGCTGCTTCTTTCATTGTGGTCATGTTCAGAGTATTAAAGCCTAGAAGTGGGGAAACTGTATTTATGACTGAACAAATGCTTCAACACCAGACACTTTGAGTACTGAAGAGGTCACAGAAAACCGGTATCGCTTTGAATGACCAAACCATTCGGGGGTCTGAACAAAGACACGTTGAGCCTGGGAAATACGCCTCGGTCTCGTGTGGGACGGGGGTCTCTCTGTCAGGACGGCTGCAGTTGTTTGGCAGGACATGTTAAAGACATTAGGGAGACGTATGGAAAATTCTTTGAGTTTCATCCCACCCAGACTCCCTGTTTACACAGCAGCCTCTATATTGTACTGTACACGTCACACAGTCCTGCACCGGCCTGTTAAGCTTTTAAGATTTAGGATGTTTTACACACACACAGCACACCTTCTGTTTCGAGCAGCTGTCACACCAAATCTAGTCATAGATGGGCAGATTCGAAGCACTTTAACCCTAAAGTCAAACAACCCTATCAGTCAAATAGAAGATGTTGCCCTGCACACCCCAGCAAAGCCACTCATAGAGTAAAATTGACAGACTTAAGACTGCAATTTTACTAAGAATGACGCAATTTTACTCTTATTCCTAGAGCGATTCATAAAGGTTTCTAAGTACTAAATTATTTGAGAGAGCTGAAGGGGTCTCCTAACCAGTTGGGAGGAATCATATGAAGACCGGGAGTTGATCAAACGATACAGGCTTGATCGTCAAGGTATTCTTTTTGTTACTGACCTAGTCAGAAATTCAATAACTTCTCCCACTCTACAAAACAATGCTTTAAAGGGGTGGTTGATTTATGATTTAACTTTTTTAACTTTAGTTAGTGTGTGATGTTGCTGTTTGAGCATAAACAACATCTGCAAAGTTACAATGCTCAAAGTTCAAAGCAAAGGAAGATATTTGCTATTAAAGAAATCATTTTTTAAGTACAACAAACGGCTGGTAGGAACTACACGATATTCCTCCCGGGTTAGTGACATCACCAACCCTAAAATTTACATAAACCCCGCCTCCAGAACACGATTTATAGATTATCATGACAGAATATGCTAATCAATGACTAGAAGATAACTACACATAAGCTACATAAATTCATCAACTAACCATTCAGAAATTTCCTGTTGCTTCTACATGTTGTCACTTCTTCTTGAGTCTCTCCATCATTGTCTGAATCTGGTTTGGACATAAAAGGGTGAAAGTGTTTGAAATGTGTGTGTGTGTGTGAGGTAAAAGGACAAGAGCTCTTGAAGCTCCACCCCCTGTGCCGGGAGCAGCAGCTCATTTGCATTTAAAGGAACAGACACAAAAGCGGCAAAAAGTGACAACTTTAACATGCTATATAAAAATATCTGTGGGGCTAAAACTTCACATACACACTCTGGGGACATCAGAGACTTGTGAAAAGGGCATTATACCACCCCTTTAACTGCAGAAATAAAAGTTATGACTCTGTGTTTCTTGGCGACTGGAAAAATGAAGCAATGCACCAGTGGTGACTTGAGGCCATCACAGTCCACAGCTAGCAGGGTCTTAAATACCACTGGTGCAGCACTAACCAAACCAGACATGGTAAGACAGTTCATTGACTTCCCAACTGACCTTCAAACTACAGTATGCTGCAAAAGCAAGCAGATTTTATGAGGATTGCGGGTTTCCCTGGAGTTGTTGGAGACATCGATGGCAGCATGTACGCATCATTGCTCCGACTGTAAATGAGGAGACATGCATCAATCGAACAGGATTCCACACCATCAATGTTCAAGTTGTATTTGATGCCAGTGTAACGCGCGTGAGTTGTCCTCTAGCTTTACAGTTCTTACCCACCGTGTGTTCTTGGCTTCGTTCTGTTAATCGGGTTATCACCACTGTAGGGAGGACACTGACAAGCAGCAGACACGGCCTTACCTATGTTTCGCCCGTTTCAATTGAAACAGGACCCGGCCTCCAAGGGGGACCCCAACACACCAGCAAAATCCCATTCATTTTCTCCGTAGGATATTGATTTTCAGCCACAATGTCTAAACCATCCAAGGTAGATTGACCACGAGCTACAAGGTTGTGAAACGTAAGTTTCTGCTCCTATAAAAGCCACAAGGTAGGAAATCAACCTTTTTTTTGCGATCTTCTGGAGAAATACTACACTACCCACAATTCTAAGCAAAACACTGACGTCTGAAGGATAATATCAGTAGTTTATGTGTATAAACCAGACCCGGGGTGCAATAAAATTGTATATAGTTTTAATCAAATAAGGTTGGATTATTTAAATGTTGAGCCTCTTCATGAAGCTGAAAGTGCACGTAATTAAATAATATACCATTGATGCAAACCAACAGGATTCCTTGCTTTTTCTGCTCTATTATGTTTGTTTTATGTGGGTAGGGCCCCATATTAGTTATTGAAACGGCCCCCAGATGCTTAAGGCCGCCGCTGACAAGGAGCTTACAACACTTCACACGATCTGAGGCAACATCATGAATACATACAAATAGTGGTGCGCCGCGCTGTTCTCGCGATAATATCCTAAATCCTAGACCTTATGTGGCCACACCACTTTTCAGCGCTGCACTCGTTGTCTTTTGTCTTCCGGTTTGTATTTTCACTGCGATCTTAAGCATTTATGAATGAACGGCTGTTACGGCTCTTTTAAAATCTTCCCTGTCTACTACTGACATTTAAGAAATCTGCTTTAAACATTACAATCCTCATAATAACTTTCATTAACTGGATTAAATCCACTCAACCAGCTAATTGCTCCTTTGACAGCGATGCCATAGAGATCTACAGAGGCACATAAGGTCTATTTAAAGTCGTAAAACATTATAACCCTTACATTTAACTTCCTACACCAATTACAAGATCCTCCATCTTGTACCAAAATGGCCAGGGTCAACACATGATGCTCAACTTCTTTCCCGGAGTGGCCTCACTGGGTTACTCGAACACAATTATGTTCGCCCTGGATGTCTTCTGCTGGGTGACTCGGGTCACCCTTTAAAACCCCTTACAGAAGACCTCAAGAAGAACAGCAGCTCAATAACAACAGGTACTGGACTGGACTGAACTGTAGACAAAATACTCCTTTTGGGTAACACTTTATAATAACTGCACGCTCATTAGTTAAGCATTAGTAAACAGTTAATTTATCATTTATAAAGCATTAATAGACATTAATAAGCAGTTTATAAATACAGCTACAAATGCTTTATTCTTTATTTAAAAGCATGTGTTTAATAATTGTATTTTCATACTTTATTAATGATCAATTTATCATTTTTTTCAGTTATTGGCTAGTGGCATTTTGCACAATATTTGCAAAGCTCGTAACCTCCCACTGCTTGATGATGACGATGACAGCGATGATGAGAATGATGACAATACCACCGCCCACACATTACAAAGCATTTCAGGGAGAGCATCAATAAGGGACTGCTTTGCTAATTTACATTTTGGGTAATCAAAACTTGTAGACATTAAGTAACAACGCACACATTTGTCCTTACACAATTTTATTTACACAAAGCTATATGTACAATCATTGAGTTTTCTTAATTATTTTCAGTTTTAGTGTGTAATATTCATTTTTAATTTCCAGCAACTTAATTTGTAATTTGAGCTTTTTTCTTTTAAGACACTACATTCACATGCAGCAAATATTAAACAGTGCAAACATGTTTATTCAATACCATGTGATGTTTTTTCCCATGTTCATAGATTTAAGTAACTACTGTCAGTTAAAAAGGCAAACACATTATTATATGCACCATTTTCTTCTTACCATCTCTGTAACTCCTTGACTTTGAGAAGTGCAGGGTCTGGGGCATCTGAATGCCACACATAGAAGTATTGGCACGTATCTCCTCTACTATTTCGGCAATCTCAGACAGGTTTACATGGAGGGCTTGTCCTGTTTGACAAGAACTCAGCTGCTGACCACATGGAGACAATCATTTAATATAAAAGGGTTTGGTTTAATAAGCTAAAATAAAATGTACCAGTGGCTCGCATGCTTTCTTTATTTGCTGCAATTTCCTTGTGTGTTGTTGCCAACACATTGTACCACCTTTTCTCACAATCCTCTGCTGAACGTCTTGTCCGAGGAAATGCTGTATTTACTGTCAATACAATCTGTTGCCATGCAGTTTTTTTTTTTCCGTCCTTGCTTGTTAAAGTTGGACTGAATTTTCCTCTTATCACGTCCTTCCATGTAGGATGCACGTCCTTCTAACCATGACTGCACTAGAAGAAGATTTTGGTTTTCTTTTTGCATCCATTTTTGCAACTTTGTTTTTTTCTTTATATACAACTGTGAGTGCAATTTATAATGATGTGATTCATCAGCTTAATTACTTAAATAGCATCACATTTGTCCATTGAATTAATGTGTTGAAATTCAATAAAAATTGTGTGAAATAAATCCATGTACTTATTTGTAATCTTTTTGCACCATGGAAAAAAAAAAATATTTTTAATAAATGTAAATATTGAAATAATTGTCATCCATCCATCCATCTATCTTCTTCTGCTTATCCGGAGCCGGTTCGCGGGGGCAGAAGTCTATGCAGAGATGCCCTAGACTTCCCTTTCCCTAGCCACTTCCTCTAGCTCTTCCGTTGGGGACACCGAGGCATAATCTCTGTGTCCTAGGTCTTCCCCGGGGTCTTCTCCTGGATGCCCGACAGATGCCCGAGCCACCTCAGCTGACCCCTCTCGATGGAGCCCTGCATTTCAGCCTCGGGCCTGTTTTAGGCTTATCCTTCTTTTTATAGCCTATTTCAGACATGTATTAAAGGTATAGCGGAGGATCTTTCCTAATTTTAGAAAAGACCCGCCCTCTCCATCTTTTTTTAAAAATTCACATGCGCAACACATATTTGCTCCCGAGAGGGAACGCCTACTAGCAGTGATTTTAAATGGATTTCTCCAAATAGCATGACAAACTTTACCTGTCAAGTAGAATCTTCGCGACTGCGGCATCAGTGGGAAGCCCAACCTGTGCTTTTAGCGCACGCCAGCGTGTGAACGGCCTTACGCAAACATATCACCAGAATGATTGACACTTAGGTGGACCAATAGTATAGGCTACCCACCCGGAAAAAGAAAATCCTCCGCTATACCTTTAAAATTAAATATGAGAAGTTGACGATGAGAAAAACAAACATAGAAAGACGTTTTAAACCACACTGACATATGACTGACACATGACAGTCTGCTCACGCACACACACACACGCACGCTTTGGTTTCCCGGCGGCACGACCCAAGATTTGTGCAACCGGCTCGCTGTTTTTAGTGTCCCCGCCAGCAGCAGAAGTATAGCAAGCGTGACTTCAGCGCTGCTGGAATAGTTCAAGAAAAAAGTACGACTGGATTAAAACCTTCTACTGTGGATGCTGTGATTTTTCTTCACGATGCTCTGCAAGAAACTGTTCTTAGCCATGTTAGGGGGCTGTCTTGTTGGTTTTCGTTTGAAAACGACTTTATTTTCATCAGTCTGTTGGAAACTATTGGAAATAAGAATGGCCATGTTCTGTAGTGAAGACTTGATTTTTGAGGTAAGATAATCTGCATGTTTGTTTTTAATTTAATGCCATTTATTTGATTTGTTTAGATTGTAGGCTCGTTTGCGAGCGCTGTTGCGAATGTGAGCAGCAGAGCAGTTTGCCTCAGCTTTTAAAAAATGATAATAAACGTTTAAACTATAACTGTCTATGTGTGATATGCTTAAAGGACAAGTTCCGTATTTTACACTTAAAGCCCTGTTTACAGATCGTATCTGATGAAATAGAACGGTTAAGATAAAAATTTGGACACATGCTCCTGTCCCGAGAATTTTAGGATTATTTCGCTTTTGTGGACCTATTTTGCCAAACGCGTCACACCCAGATTCTTCCGTTGAGAGCTTGAATAATAGACACTCCAGCCCAGTTGGTGGCGATAATGCACCTTTACCAATTCCAAGCAAACCACGGGCATATACACAGAAGAAGCAGAAGATCGCTGTCTTCATTGAAAGCATTAGAAACAGACAGTTAATAATGGGGCAAATTTGTGCAGTTCCGAATTGAGGGAAGATTCGTGGCAAAAAAAGTTGTCACAGACTTCCTTTCAACAATCCAGAAAGGCTAAAGTGGCTAGAATTACTGGACTCCGTTGTCAACTGCCGTTCAAACTCTGCCTTTCTTTGCAGAAATTTCTCCTCTGAATATTCAGGCTCAAACCTGTAACCCTGTCCATCAAAATCGATCTCAAAACCGTCATCCTCCCATATAAATGTCTCGGAATCCATTTCTAAGTTGACACAGATAGCTTCGATCTTGTAAAAATGTTTAGATAGCTTAGCCTACGATACCGCGTCCGCGACTGCATAAGACTACAAAAAGCATACAAACAACCCCATTTCCGTTTCCCGCGGCGGAGTAATACCGTACCTCACACAGCGAATCCAATACAACTCAATGGAGTTGGACAAAAACTAGGATAAAACCTGTTGGAATGCATCTTTTTCAGCGATTTTTGAGTGCACATACCAGTGAACACCCCTGACCACTCGGTGAGTTTCACGTCTTTGTAAACGAAAGTTGAATGTGTTTTAGGAAGGAATCTTCCAGTGCACATAGACAACCATTGTGGGGGTGGGGGGGGAAAGCGGAATAAACCTAAAATTCTCGGGACAGGAGCATGTGTCCAAACTTTAATCTTAACAGTTCTATTTCATCAGATATGATCTGTAAACAGGGCTTTAAGTGTAAAATACCGAACTTACCCTTTAAGGTGTTTTATGGATTTTATTGTAGCCAAGTAAAGTGTTGATTTGAGAGGCTAAATGGATCAAACATGATCAAACAACTCGCTGTCGGCTGCTTGGTCGTCAATAAAAAAACAAAAAGAAACCGAACATTTGTCTAAATGAACTTAATAAAGAAATGAAAAGAAACATAACTAACAAAACGGACCTATTTTATTGGCTGCAAATAGCTATTTTGCCCTAGGCCAGGCTACAGCTGTGTATATAAAAAAAAAAAAAAAAAACTGGCTCGGGTCGGACTCGGCTGATAATTATGATGAGCTGTCGGACACGGGCCGGGCTAGGGCCTAGATTTGAGGCCCGTGCAGGGCTCTACCTCTCGATGTGGAGAAGCAGCGGCTCTACTCTGAGCTCCTCCCGAGTGACCGAGCTCCTCACCCTATCTCTAAGGGATCTTCCCAGCCACCCTGCGGAGAAAGCTCATTTCGGCCGCCTGTATCCGGGATCTTGTCCTTTCGGTCATGAGTCATGACCCAATGATCATGACCATAGGTGAGAGTAGGAACGTAGATTGACCAGTAAATCGAGAGCAGTAAAAAAACAGTAAATTTCTTCACCACGACAGACCGGGACATCGACCGCATTACTGCAGAAGCTGCACCGATCCGTCTGTCAATCTCCCGTTCCATCCTTCCCTCACTCGTGAACATGACCCCAAGATACTTGAACTCCTCCACTTGAGGCAGGAACTCTCCACCAACCTGAAGTAGGCAAGCCACCCTTTTCCGACTGAGGACCATGGCCTCGGATTTGGAGGTGCTCATTCTCATCCCAGCCGCTTCACACTCGGCTGCAAACCGTCACAGTGCATGCTGAAGGTCCTGGTCTGATGGGGCCAACACGACAACGTCATCCGCAAAAAGCAGAGACGAAATCGTGTGGTCCCCATAATGTGTGGACATAAACAGAACCAGTGACAAAAGGCAGCCCTGCCGGAGTCCAACATGCAGTGGGAAAAAAAAAATCTGACTTCCTGCCGGCATTGAGAATCAAGCTCCTGCTCCGGTCGTACAGGGAGGACCCCGGACCCCACACTCCCAGAGCACCCTCCACAGGTCGCCACGAGGGACACAGTCGAATGCCTTCTCCAAATCCACAAAGCACATGTGGATTGGTTGGGCAAACTCCCATGAACCCTCCAGCACCCTGTAGAATTGCAGACGAAAACCGCACTGTTCCTCCTGAATCCGAGGTTCTACTATCGGCCGAATTCTCTAAATAATTGTAATGTCTCATTTAAATAATGAATTAATTGTTTCATGCCACTGTGACTTCACCCTTGCAGGCTCACTATTGGCTGAATCAATGGTTGAGGACGGCCATTTTGGGTTGACATCATTGTAGTCCTTAGTTCACTACACTTAAGTGCCACTTCAGTCAGCACTTAAGAATCTTAAGAAAAAAAAAGTCTTAAACTTTACTGAACGTTACTTTTAGCTTCTTTATAAAAGTCTCCTACTCTTAGAGAAGTCCTACTTTTTACTAAGAATTTTTTGACACTTCAATCCAAGCTTAAGTTTATTCTTAAGAGCATTTCTTAGAAGTTTTATACATACAGGCCCAGATCTCGCTGCATGAGATATGTTATCTTATTCCTCCTTCTGTTTTTCTGCTCACACCATGGCATGTTTATGACCCTAAACACACTTTGTGCAGGTGGAAGAGAGAAGTGTATTATATGTCATTACATTTAAATCCTGTTCTGATTCAGGGTTATTATAGTTAACTAAAACCATGAAAAAAAAAAACATTTTAGTGACTGAAATAAAATAAAATGTAATTCAGCTAGCTGCCAAACAACATTTTTATTTATTTTAACTTGATTGACCAAAATAACGGTCACACTTTACAATAAGGTCTCATTTGTTAACTGTTAGGAAGTAACCGATGTGGCTCGGGTTAAATTAATCACTGTGGTACGTCTGGTCAGGACGCAATGAAGATGCACATAGGTTTCGTTGAGGATTTATTGGGTGTACTTGCGTGTGTGGTTTTTTCGCTGCAATTAAATAACACTACTTTATGATATGAGGTAAACTCTCGCGCGCTCCGCAGTCCACACTCTACGGAGACATAACAACGACTAGCGGACTTTCCAGCATATTCCAATTACTCCGTCATTCCACAAGGGGGAGTTAACAGTCCATAGTCACTGAATGTCAACTCTCAATAAGAAAACCCTACTAATAGAAATCTATTACCTGAAGGGCTAAATGTGCAGAACCTTTGTAACAGCCGCCCCCAAATTTGCACAGTCAAATTTGCTTATTTAGAAGGGCTTGAAACCACATCTGTGTCTGGCAGTGCTGGTAGTTTGATGAGGCGTGCTACAGGTCTGGTATATGTTCTGTCTTTAATTTTCACCTCAGCTGTTCTGATTCGTCCGTCAGTCCCGGGGAAAACATTAGTGATCCTTCCTACAGGCCAGAGTGCCCTGGGCAACTGTGGGTCCACAATCATAACAATCATGTCCAACTGCAACTGGTCTTTGTCCCTCTGCCATTTAGCACGGGTTTGTAGGTTGGGCAGGTAATACTTTGTGAAGTGTGTCCAGAACTGATCGGCAAGTACTTGAGAGTGTCTCCATCTACGGCGGCTTAAGAGTTCCGTTTCATGATAAACGGTCTGTGGGAGTGATGGATCGAGCCGCCCCATGAGAAGAAGATTTGGAGTCACCGGGTTGGGGTCGGCAATATCTGTGGAAATGTAACCCAGAGGTTTGGAATTCAGAATTCCTTCGATTTCAGTGAGAACCGTGTTCAGGACCTCCTCAGTAGTACTTTGCCCTCGTAAAGTGGCATACAGTGCAGACTTGATGGATCTGATCTCACGTTCCCAAACTCCTCCAAAATGGGGACTACTGGGAGGATTAAATCTGCATTGTATTTTCTGTTTGGCTAGCTCCATCTTCAGGGTAGGACCCAATGACTTGAATGACTCTTGGAGCTCTCTTTCGCCACCTTTAAAGTTTGTGCCTTGATCTGATAGCAATTCTGAAGGTTTTCCTCGGCGTGATGTAAAGCGTCTTAGAGCCATCAGGAATGAGTCAGTATCAAGGCTGCTTAGAAGGTCGATGTGGACAGCACGGGTAGTCAGGCATTTAAACAAGATGCCCCAGCGTTTCTCACATCGTCTACCTACTTTAACTGTAAATGGTCCAAAACAGTCCATTCCAGTAGAGAAGAATGGGGGTTTGAATATTTGCAGTCTGGCTTGAGGGAGGTCTGCCATCTGAGGCACTGTCGGTTTAGCTCGCCACCTTTGACAGTCAGGGCAGGAGTGTTGCTGCCGTTTAACAGCTTCTCTACCGCGTAAAATCCAATATTTACGGCGGATCTCTGCAAAGACTCGCTCAGACCCTGGGTGATGAAGCTCTTTATCCATGTCCTGAATGAGTAGTTGGGTAATTTTGTGGGATGGATCTAGGAGGACTGGGTGGATAACGTCGTCATCCAGTTGTTGACTGCGGCGAAGTCGCCCACCAACTCGAATGAGGCCCACTGTGTGGTCATACTCAGGTGCCAAAGTTATTAGGCGGCTAGAATACGGTACTGGTTTACCTGCCACTAGACAGTGGAAGTCCTCCGGGAAGCTATCATATTGAACTTTCCTTAGAATGTCTCTTTCTGCCAATTGATGATCCTCAGCTGAGGGATCCCCTTCTTTACCTGCCGCCCCATGGCGTAGAAGTGCTGCCGCTTCAACTAAAGCTTTGAAACTGCTGAACTGTTGTGGGTCAGGCAAGGACTGAACTTCAGCAACTGTTACGTGACTACAGAAGGTAGGCTTCTTCAATTCAGCAGGATTGTCAGACGTACTTATGTTGGGGATAATCGGCCAGCAGCAGGGTGAGTGCAGTAGATATTCTGGTCCTTGTCTCCATAATTTGTCTGTGGATAGCTCTTTTAGAGTCTTCCCATGAGTGATGTAGTCAGCTGGATTATTGGAGGATTCCACATACCGCCAGGTGTGAGCACTTGTGAGTTCTTGTATTTCGGCAATTCTGGTCCCCACAAATACTTTATAGCGACAGGATTCTGACTGAAGCCAGGTCAGGACTGTAGTGGAATGCAGTCCAGAGTACAAAGGATTCAATGTTCAGGGTGAGCTCTTTAGCTAATAATTGGGCTAACTGCGCACCAGTAAGAGCTGCACACAGTTCCAATCTAGGTACAGATAACTGGCGCTTAGGGGCTACTCTTGACCTGGCTGTGAGAAAGGCTACCTCAACACTTCCCCTTGCCTCCTCTGTGCGCAAGTATGCTACGGACCCATGGGCCCGTTCGGAGGCATCACTGAAGATATGTACTTGCCGACTACAATTAAGGGAGTCCATCTGAGAACTCACATAGCAGCGGGCTAATTTGATTTGAGTTAGATGTGGCAGTTCTCTTTGCCAATCATGCCATGTTTCAAGAATGTCATTTGGCAGTAGTGGGTCATCCCACTCTCTCTGTTTCGCCCACAGACTCTGTATAAGTATCTTGGCCCGAGTGATATAGGGAACAAGGAACCCAAGGGGGTCATACTGGCTCGCTACTACCTTGTATATGTTTCTCATTGTGGGGGTTGAACAGTCAGCAAGGCGGCTTTGGTATCCAAGAGTATCCGATTGACACATCCAACGCAATCCTAATGCAAGTTCTTGGGGATCTGATTCGGTTTGGTTAAGCCAAAGCTCACTGCTTTCAGATCTGGCTTCCTTTGGCAGATGATTGATGACATTAGGTGAATTGCATGCCCATTGTCGTAGTTCAAATCCTCCTTCTGCTAACAGATTCCTCAGTGTATCCACTAGCTCTTTAGCCTCCTCAGATGTAGTGACACTCTGTAGACAGTTATCTACATAGAAACATCTTTCGATGGAGTGTCGGACATTGTCTCCTGGCTCACTGTGGTCAATTACGTGCTTCTGTAGTGCATATGTGGCACAGCACGGACTACACGTCGTTCCAAATGGGAGCACTTGCCACTCGTAGATGCTCGGGAGTTCCTCTTTGTTCTGATCACGCCATAGGAATCGGAGGAGGGGCTTGTCCTCTGGGAGCAGTCTTACTTGATGGAACATGCCCTTTATATCACTACTAAAGGCCACTGCATGCTCCCGGAATCGTAGCAGTACCCCAAGCAAGGAGGACCCCAGAGTTGGTCCAGGCAGAAGCAGGTCATTCAGGTTTTCGCCTCTGTATGAGAAAGAACAATTGAAAACAACTCTGTTTTTCTCATTATGCCTCACCATGTGGTGGGGGATGAACCATGATTCTTCTTCCCCAGTCAATTTCTGCTCTGGTATTGCAACCACATAGCCTGCCTGTACCAGTCTCTGAATTTCAGCTCTGTAAGCCTCTGCCTTCACAGGATCCCTAGCCAGGCGATTCTCTGTGCTGCGAAGATTAGACATTACAGCTTGCTTTGTGGCATGTAATTTTGGCATATTCTTAACTCTTAAGAGGGGCGTAGCATAGCGTTGGGTCCCATTTATATCCATTCGGGTCGTCTTTGCCTCTAGCAAGTCGATGGCGGCTTGATCTTGTTTGGATCTGGTGGCAAGTTTCTCGCTCCTGTAGGGCAGTACATCAAGTTGCCACAGTTTCTCAACATGTCTGAACAGCTCATTGGAAGGGGAGATAATTGATATGTTGAGACATTGTTGGGTGAGGAGTGGATGTTGCACAAGCTTAGCAGGCCCTTGGACTGTCCAGCCTAGTCTCGTCTTCACTGCTGCTGGTCCACCGGGAGGACCCAAGCGTACAGGCTCAATAGGGGTAACTAAATGGGGATAGTCAGAGCCGATTAATAGGAGTGGCCTAACACTGTCATAGGAAGGAATCGGCAACCCTCTGAGGTGTCTGTATTTATACTGCAAGGTTGCAGCTGGACACGTGTGTTCGGCTAGCCCCAATTGGTCTGCAGTAAACACCCCATGCATCTTAAACACTCTTTGAGGCTGACAGGCTGGAGAGATGGTGAAGGACACTGAAGTACCATGTATGACTCTCATGTCCTGCCTAACTGTTCTAAGAGCAAGGTCTTCTGGTTTGCCATGTAGCTTCAGTTTCTGAGCAGCTGCTTGCAAAAGGATGGTGCGTTCTGAGCCATCATCCAAAATGGCAAATGTCTCAAGAGCATGTTCTCCATTCCGAAGAATTACCTTAGTGACCTTTAACAGGACCTGACTACAGCCTACTCTACGGTCTAGGTACAGGACCTCATTGGTGTTGTTGACAAGACAAGTGTTTTCATTGACTGGTCTCTCATTCAACTCATGAAGTGCCTCGAGATGTTTTCCCTTGCATACCTTGCAGATGCTTTTCAAACGGCACTGAGCTGCTTGATGAGCTCGACCACAACGCCAGCATCTCTTATTAGTTTTCACCCAGTTTGTCTTCTGTTCTTTTGTGAGCTGGCTGAAATTATGACACTGATTCAAATAATGCTGGGTATTTGTGCAGTAGGGGCAGAACATTTTTGGTTTGTCCTGAGTTTTAGCCACACTCAAACTGGATTCTTCTGTAGATGTGGTATTGAGAGCAGGCTCTGCACTGTGGAATATAGCCGTTGTCTTGGTGGACTTAAAGTCTCTGCGTCTATCTCTTTTCTGGATAATTTGCTGCTTTGTGTCCCCGCCATGCAACTCGAAACCACTTTCCTGTATTTTTAGCTCGTATTCAAGCCAATCCGCAAAGTGTAAAAGAGTAGGAATGCGAACATTTAAGGGGTACATGTACCTTTTGAACTCAGCCCGCAAGTCGTGGGGCAGCTTCGACGACAGTCTGCTTACGTGTGAACCGCACTGGAGTTCGACACTGCCGCTATCCCCCAGTTGACCCAGCATGCCTACCAATGCTCTGACTTTCAATGCAAACCTTTTGAATCCACTGGCATCATGACTATGGATAGTGGGGTCGTCCATTAAATCAGCAATCCGCCGTAAGGCTAATTGGTGAGGTTGCCCATATTGCTCAGCAAGAGTTGCCATGGTATTTGAATAGGGCCTACTGGAATTGACATAAGAGTCTGCGATGAGAAGAGCGTCCTCAAACTTCAAGTGTTCTAAGAGAATTTGATATTTAAATCTCTCCGTCACATCCTCAGGTAGAAGATTGTCTAATGAGACCTTCAGTCTTGCGAATTCCCGTGGTCTCCTTTGGTGAAGTCAGGGATTGTGGGTGTAGGGCCTCGGTATACCTTCTCTTGCTGAGTGTGGTTAGGATGCTGTCCTGTGTCTCTATAGAATGGCATGCTGGCAGTAGGAGCTGTTTGGAGATGCCTGCGCTGTGTATAGTTACGCGCTCTCTGTGGCGCAGTCGTTGCCATAGGGTAACTCTCAGGTTCATAGTACTCAGGTGTTGATACGCAGGAGGGATATTGACCTCTATTCCCTAATTCCCGCATGCTAGTAGATATTTCCTCCACCATATCTGATATGTTGTGTCTAGGAGGTGGTGGTGGTGGTATATCAGATGTGGAGGGAAAGATGTCATCATCCACTACAGGAGGAGGTGGCAGTGGCCAGTCTTCATATTCTGGTAAAGGGGCTTGCCTTGATGTTAACTGGGTTCTGTCATGTGGCAAAGACACTGCTCTTTGGTGGGTTGAGGGGGCTCTGTTAATGGCCATTTGCTGTTGCGTATCTTGCACTGTAGATTGAAGTTGTTGATTTTCTCGTTTAAGCTGCTGCATCATTTTCAGAATCTCCGATACATCCTCCGTTGTAACTGGTTGTGATACAGGAGTGCTTTCATATGGTGTATCAGTGGGTGGTGAACGACTTATGGCTCTCCGTGGTGCCCACATGGCCTCGTCGCTTGATGACTGATACATGAGAGGGGTCATCTCGGCTACCCTTTCAGTGTGACTTGCCTGTATCTCTCTGGGATGAAGGAATGTATGAGCAGCTGTAGTCTGTTGGTCATAATGCGGGAGAGAAACCTCATAATCCTCCAACCAGGCTGGAGGCTGTGTTCGCCGTTTCGGACGTACATCAGCAGGTCGTCCTTCTCTGGTCGTCTTGTCTGAAAACATCTTCGATACATCCACAGCAATTACCGTCCTCCGGCTCGAAGGACCAATTTGTTAGGAAGTAACCGATGTGGCTCGGGTTAAATTAATCACTGTGGTACGTCTGGTCAGGACGCAATGAAGATGCACATAGGTTTCGTTGAGGATTTATTGGGTGTACTTGCGTGTGTGGTTTTTTCGCTGCAATTAAATAACACTACTTTATGATATGAGGTAAACTCTCGCGCGCTCCGCAGTCCACACTCTACGGAGACATAACAACGACTAGCGGACTTTCCAGCATATTCCAATTACTCCGTCATTCCACAAGGGGGAGTTAACAGTCCATAGTCACTGAATGTCAACTCTCAATAAGAAAACCCTACTAATAGAAATCTATTACCTGAAGGGCTAAATGTGCAGAACCTTTGTAACATTAACATTAGTTAATGTATTAACTAACATGAACTATCAATGAGCAATATATTTGTTACAGTATTTATTAATCTTTGTTAATGTTAGTTAAAAAAATACAGCTGTTCATTGTTTGTTCATGTTGGTTCACAGTGTATTAACTAATGTTAACAAATACAACCTTTGATTTTAACAATGTATTAGTAAATGTTGAAATTAATATTAACTAAGATTAATAAATGCTGTAGAAGTATTGATAATTCTTAGTTCATGTAAGGTTGTCAACTAATGGTAACTAATGAACCTTATTGTAATGTGTTATAACTAAAACAAAAACTGAAATAAAAATTAAAATAGACATTAAAAAAACTATAACTAATAAAAATAACTTACAAATTACAACTACAAAAAAACGGATTACATTTTTCTTAACAGTATCTAATAATAGCCTCTCAACTACACTAAAATATCAGTGCTATAAAATATTAGAGTACAACTCAAAGCCTCTTTAAAGAGACAATACAGTGTGTGGTTTCTGTGCAAGCTGCACCATATAGAGAATCAGTTAAATAAATAATTAAATAATTCTAAAAACTCACCACCAATATGTTGTTAGGTGGTCACTAGGTTGTGCTATAGGGTATAGATTATTGCAAGTAATTGTGTTGCAAGTGCCAGAGTGGCACACCTGAAATCAAGGTTGCAAATTCAAAAAACGAAATGCAAGTTGTCGACTGTCGAGACGCGTTTTTTAAAAGGTAAACTTCTTTTAACTTGAGCCCTGTGTTTTTAGAACGTCGTTTCCTGCGAGAGATGCCTTAAAGACAATTAACATGCAGACTGTGTACAGCTGACTCAGGGGAGGAGCTAAGCAAATAGGGCAGATTCCCATGGGCGGGGCCTGTTACATTGTGATGTCACAATGTGTAGAAAACGCAAACAACTTATTTTGAGACACTGTTTCATGGGGAATATAAAAAATGGGTGGGAATGGGTGGATTTTTACCATTGGTGGTTGTGTACACACTGACAATTATTATTTCTGTGTATTTCTAGCTCCTTGTCAAAATAATCCATCTCCAAGTCTCTATGATATTTTGATCCCTGGTTGGGTCTCGCCCACAAAATTAGTCAGTGGATTTTTTTGCTCATTTCACTGTCTGATTCCAATAGAAAAGTAAATAGAAAAAAATAACAAAGGATTTCAACAAAAAAATATAAAGAAACCTCTGTTCAGCAAGCAGCATACTTTGATGTATCATTCATGTCCATAGCAATGGTGTAAGAAATAACGTTCAACAATTTGGGCTCTGTAAGATTTTTTTTTACAAAGAGAAAATAAATTAATAGTTTTATTCCGCATTTAATTTTTTAAAAGTGACAATAAAGACATTTATAATGTTACAAAAGTACAAATACTGTAAATGCTGTTCTTCTAAACAATCTATTCATCAAATAATCCAGAAAATTATATCATAGTTTGCACAAAAATAATAAGCAGCAAAATGTGTTTTAACTGATAATAAAAAGAAATGTAGCAGAGGAAAAAAACTGCAAATTAGCATATTAGAATGATTTCTGAAGGATCATGTGACACTGAAGACTGGAGTAATAATGATGAAAAAAACTTTGCCATCATAAAGTAAATTGCAACCTAAATAAATAGACTTACTTTTTTTTAATTAACTTTTTTTTTTTTGAAGGGGCTATATAGAGTTCAGAAACCAATGTTGTTAGCGACAGTCAGCAACTTTTTGCTCGTGTTCACACTCGCAGTGCCTTGATATACTCATGGAGAAGTTCTTCTTCGTTCTTCCCTTAGTGGTAAAAACAAGTTGGAAATACCTTTGCAGCGATATGCTTTTAACAAACATCCAAATGTCATCCACGCTGCTGAGAGTGATGGTTGGATAAATATGTAAATAGCACGCTTTTTTTCTCAATAACAAAATTAACACAACAAAAATGACAGCGGTGAGAAAGTGATGTGGATGTGTTTTCACCAGCTCTGATTCAAGCCATCATGTCGACAGATGAGGTAATTACAATTACACTGTTACGATAGTTTGATTACAAAGTATATTTGAGACTACAGACTATACAGATCTGACTGTAGTTTGAAGGAATCCCTTTTCTTTGCATGACAAATTGACATTACAGTACAGAATAGCTCTTTCGGCATTATCCTGAACATTGTATAAGCGTCAGTGTCAGAGAATGGAAGAGAGGCTCCCGAGAGCACGCGAAAACGCTACATCCTTTGGATTTTCCCGGCAAAAAAACGACCTTCACATAAAAATCAGTCTACAGGCTTTCATAAACAGCCTAGGAAGTCTGGGAAGGTCTTGTTTTTTAAGTTTAGTTACAAGCTGTTCACACACCAGAAATATAATAGCAATTAATACATGAAAATCTTTACATATTGCCCCTTTAATGTTTTCTTTCAAAAGAATAAAAAAAATCTTACCGACCCCAAACTTCTGAATGATGGTTTATCATGTGCTGAAGTTTAATTATTTTGGTTAGAGGGCACCAATGGATGTTTCCAAAACAAGGAGGTTAATACTTTCCAAAGAACGCTATTCATTAGTATTCCTTTTCATCTCAATATGACTAATCACTCTGGAAAATGATGTCCTGACATGCCGTCTGGCTGAAGGCACGACAAAATCATGCAGTCTCAAGTCTCAAGCTGTGATGTCGAAAGCAGTCCACTTAATGTTTTTAGGATGTTTTTTGGCATATAATATAATTAAATAATTTGGATTTATTTGCTGCTTGCAGAAAGCTTTAATTTGTCATAATGCACTTAAATGAGGTACACTCTTAGAAAAAAAGGTGCTATATAGAACCTTAAAGGGTTCTGTCAGGAACTTCATATATAGAACCTTTTTAGCCTGGAAATCCAGACCCAAATCCGAACGATTAAGGGTCTGGCATTGAGTAATGAAAATCGCCCAACTCGAGGGGCGGCACCAAGTGTGCATTTGAAAATCTCACTGTACGCAATTGGATAACACTACGACCAATCACAAAAGTTTAGCTACCAGCGGAGCTAACTGTAGATTAGACTCTTGGCACAAAACAGCAAAAACGTCCTTCTTGCAAAGGAACAATTCGAGCGCCGTCTTCTGTTCCTCTTTTAGATAAAAAGCTATGACTAACTTGTTTATTGTAGCGGCCAAAGCCGTTTCAAACAACTGGTGTTGTTCATCCATAGCCATCTTGCAATGTTTACTAATGACTTCGACGTCACAGCGCTGTCGTCATCTGTGCTTCTGCAGTTAGTATTGGCTTAGCTCGCCTCTGGCCCGCCTACATCAGATACACCGATGTGATTGGTGCAGCTCGGCTACAAGGGCATAGTTAATGAGCATCATTACTCGATGCAGAGAGACTCGCTGAGCAAATTCAAATTGTGCTCTCGCGAGAAATCTGGATTTCCAGGGCAGAACCTTTTAGGGGTTCCCATCATGTGATCATTTTTCTTCATTCAGTTTTAATTAATATTGTTTTAATTTATTTAAAAAATTTGATAACCCATTAAACATGAAAGTAATATACCGTTACTTAAGACAGTTTGTATATATATATATATATATATATATCCTTATATATATATATATATATATATATATAAGGATATAGAACCTTTTTGGCATACAGGATTCTTTCAAATTTAGTTCTATATAGAACCCCATTGAAAAACGTGTATTTTGGTGTACAGAAAAGTTCTTTATTGGCATCAATTGTTCCTTGAAGAATATTTAACATCCATGAAACCTTTCCATTGCACAAAAGGGTCTTTAATGTTCTTTAGATTAAAATATTTGATTAACAACAACTAAGGTTGTTTCATGAAACATGTTTCAGGTTCTTTGGGGAACCCAAAATTTTCTTCTATGGCATCGCTTCGAAATCTTCCTTTTTAAGTGTGTATTTACATAATTTAAAAGCAACAGTGTTTACACTCTTCAACAATCCCACCAATGTTTCTTAGTTGTATCAGTACATTAAGCTGGAAAATGAGAACGTATTTTAACGTAGGAAAAACTGGTTGAATTTATTATATTACCGTATTACATTCCATGACAAAGTCAATAGTTAACTGAAGTCAGCTAAATGTGTCCCTATACACTCTTAAAAATAAAGGTGCTTTATAGGGACTTGTAAAGAACCTTTAAAATCAAACGAATCTTTATTGTGGAAGAAATGTTCTTTAGATTATTATACTGTTCTTCACACTAAGAAAAACAATGGTTCTTTGGAATGTTATTTGGGGAACCCAGAATGTTTCTTCTATGGAATCCCTGCAACAACAACAACAACAACAAAACAACTTTTCATAACCCTTATTTTTAAGAGTGCAAGTTCTGTTTCTCTTATGAAAATATTTAAAGACAGAATTCAGCCACCACACACTTCCTCAGTCAGTTAGTTAAATCAAAACCAGTTGGACACACGGTTGCTCTCTGCGGCTGTGATTGGCACATGGGGATATAGAGAGATCACCAGTGGAAAAAGAAAACCAGAGGCCCTGTCGCTTTATGATGTCAAACCATCTCTGTTTAATGAGTCTGGGCAAACGCTAAGCTATCCGTGGCTTTGAGTTGCCATATCAAGTGGGAAAATGAAACAAGTCTGTCTGAACGGGAGGTCGATGTGGAACCTATACGCAGTAGCAGAGCGCATGGGGTTGATGAATGGCCGGGCTGTTCAAATAAACCCCTGCTCGCTGTTATTACAATGACGTATGCGTTTGGCGGCTAATGAAGAACTTCCAAACCTCTGCAATGTTGGTGAGGAGAAAAAGCAGCGTGAAAATAAATTGCTCCAGGCAGACAGCAGACGCACAATTCCTTCCCCTGCCTCTCTTACGTCCTGACCAGTTTCTTCAGGGACCACTGTGTCTCTCCGAGACTGACAGAGCTGAACTGTTATCTAAATATGGCCTGTCACAAACTGAAGACTTTTGCAGGAGGGATGAGAAGAATAAATCCTGCTGGTATGATTTTCCATTGCTGTTCTGGAGGGCTTCCCGCTAATGCTGCATCGGCACATCGTAACCTACTTGTGTGCTGGAAGATGAAAACTGTTTCCTGTTTTCAGTTTACTTTGGTCTGATTTCACGGGTGTTCCTACCAAAATCATTATGGAGAATATCGCTTAAGGCATTTATTGTATTTTTACTCATCATGTAAAGTCCGTATCACAATCTCTTTGACACATTTAAAATCTATAAATGAGCGCAGTCCTAAATATCCCAGCATTAACCAGCAATGACATTTATGAATGAATAAAACGTGTGCTATTTGCTCAATATTTATGGCATTTCAAATATGTGGCCATTTGATGACTTCCTAATAGAGTCTCTCTCTCAGCACGACTATATTAATGTGTCTGGCAAAGCCACTGTTGCATTTCATAGTCTCTTGCTCAATGATGGCTTAAACACTGGTTCATTCTCACTGTTTTCCATCAGCCGATGACACCAAGTATGCTGGAATGTGTCACCATTTCACATAGTCTGGATAATACCTTTCCCCATCATACTCATGTCATTATTCATCGCCAAGAACTGCCATTTCTCAGAAACCAAATGCTCTGAACAGCGTGCATGTCTCCTCGCCTACTTTTGTCACTTTAAAGAGAAAAGTTTATCAAAAATGACAATTCTCAATGCACTTAGCATCCGATGTCCGAGATTGTTCTCTCCAACACAAGCACACATTGACTAATGGTTTTCATGCTCCAAAAAGTGGGGGAAAGTATCATAAAAGAACCGTAAAAGCAATGTGCTATTTTTATACACATTTCCCGAAGATTTTCAGTGAATAACGACTTCAAACCATTTCTCGCACTATCGGATGTCACCAGAAAAAAAATATTTTAATAAAACCCTTTTGTAGTGCTCTGGTGTGTCTCTTAAAAAAGCTGGGACATTTTTCAAAACTTCTCCTTTTGTATTCCACAGAAGACCGCATTTGCACCGCATTTTGATCAGTAATGATCTTTGACAGTCTTGCGCCACAAGTGTTGATCTGCACTCAATTATCATCCCAACAAGACATGATGTCTCTATTGTCCGTCTCTATTGTCCCTTGAGTCTCCTAAAACACCAGACCGGAACATGTCTCAGACACAACACATGTTTTGATCCACATGCAGTAAATCTAGTCTATGAACAGATTTTCACAGATGCTTAAGAGAGGAATAGAAATGAGGCCATCGTTTCCCATAGAGTCTCTGTATGACCATTTTCAAACCATGAGTCACACGAAATACAGCGAAAGGTCAGATCAGCATCTGTGTTCAATAAAATAAGATTGTGGGAGTTTGAGGATGAGACGGCTGCGGTCTTCCAAACGGGAGCATCGATAATCATTTAAATGGAAAGTTAAATGATTTCTCTTTAAATTACCCGAAATGGGTTGGAGATAATTCCAGCTGTTCTTGTGTTACACATTTGCCAGGGAACAGAAAGAAAGAAATCATTGAGATTTAGAAATCATTTCATAGAATGAAGTGTGTTGCCATATCATGATAAGAGCCATACCGTGATGCATCCTAATGTAATGTGAGTGCATAATAAATGATGTTTTATTAACAAGGTTCGGGAGGAACACGTTCTAATGATCAAGCAATCAAGTAACTCCAACCAGCTGTCATCAATCAGTAATCAACAGATCCACTCAATCAGCATGAGTAAAGCCTATAAATATTCACAGTCAACTCACCCTCATTCCTCGACAGTTTTCAGCATTTGGTTCTCCGTTCTGCAAACGATGTCTCAAATGCAACGTTCACCGTCCGATGACGAGCTCAACCGCTCTCCGGTTCCTCCGCCGCCATCAGCCGGCCCTAGGACCACTTCTTCTCCGCCTGATATCGCCTCCGAGCCCCAGGCTTCATCTCGCGGGCGCCGGTCTGCACAAGCAACCCCCCGCACGCCAAGACGCCGAGGCCTGCCCTCACCTCCACCAGCGAGGACTCCAGCTTTCTCCCCGGCATCCTCCTATCATTCGGCCGTACCCACGATTCCACCCATTGGAAAGTGGACAGTCATGAGTCTGAGACAAGCGCTGATGAATTCTGATATTCAGCCTTCACGCAGGATAAACAAAGCGCAATTGTACAATCTGTACGTCACCGTGCAGTCATCCAATCTCTCTCCCAAGTCCACCCCTGCTTCCACGGCAGCCAGCAGGCTGAGAAAAACCCGGGAGGCCCCGAATCCGCCTCGCCAGACACAGTCTCCTCCTCATTCAAGATCCGGTTTTTCGGCGTGCATCAGCCCGCAGTACCAGGCCTTCAGCGAGCCTGGGCCGCGCCCCAGATGCCTCCGCTGCGAGCCCTCACTCGCCTCCCGCCTCAGCTCAGCTTTTCACCGCGGCGCTTCCCGCCGTAGAGCCTTACACAGCTGGGCCCCGCCGGCCCACCCCCAGCCTCCCAGCTTTTTCCTCCCGCTATTTTCAACTCTTTTCCTTTGCAGTGGCCTCCGGCTCCCGTAGCAGACGCTAGCGTGAGGCTGCCTCCGCTAGCGGCGCAGGCCCGGCCTTTCAGTCATCTTCCCGCGACTACTGCTAACTCCTCCCCTTTTCAGTGGTCTGCAGCCCAAGCAAGCGCGAGGCTGCCTCCGCTTGTAACTGAGGCTCACACTTCTCATTCATATCCTCCTTTTCCCCCTCATGTTTCTTTCAATTTCCCTCCCCAAGCCCCTCAGGCCGATTTAAGCGTGAGGCTGCCTCCGCCGATAGTCGCAGCCCCGGCTTCTCTCCCTTTCAGCTCTCTCTTAAACGCAAAATCTAACTATTCTCTTTTTACAGCTACACCGATGCCTGTCCCACAAAACGCCGTCGCTCTGGAGCCTCCACCAGTGGCCCACAACATCCGAGCACAGATCCTGGCAGGTGCAGACATAGACCTTTCACATTTACTTTCTCTGCTCCCCGTGTCCGATTCTAACCGCCAGTTGGACTGCGGGGATTTTTCAGTGACTTTAAAAAATCAAAACATGCATTCATCACGTTTACTTTCGTTTTCTGAATTCTCCATCGCTTTCAGCCATTTCACAGAAGTCATTCCCTCATAGGCGGCGCGAACTGAACGACTATTTAGCGCTCATCGCCGAGCTCGCGTTGTCTTACGGGGGAGGGCACTTTTATACCTACCACAAACTCTTCTCGGCAAAATGCGCTGTTAGAGTTTCCCAGTGGAACCAGTGCCCTTACTGGGGTGCACTCGACACCGACCTTCACAGCAGAGTATTCCTTGGCTGCAGGAACATCTCTTGCGCGGTCTGCAGGTCAGTAGCTCATTCCACCATATCATGCCCACAAGTTAACCCCTCCATTCCCCCTTGCTCAAACACAGCACCAGTTAAATCCACCAGTTATGTACCAAGACCGGCAACCATCAAAGCAAATCCCCACGATGCCGATTTCAGCTCCAGAGCTTCTACGGATAGCAAACAGCTCTGCAACAATTTTAACGCTGGCAAGTGCACCAGGCAGCGTTGTCGATACTTGCACATATGCAGTTTCTGCGGCGGTGCCCATGCCCGTCCTGTATGCCCCGTGTTTAAAGATGTCAATTAAAAATCCAAAAATTATTTATCGACTCCCGTGAATATTTCTCGCCTTTCTATCGAACTAGCTCACCACCCGGACTCCGACTTCACTGAATATCTGCTTTCCGGCCTCCAACATGGTTTTAAACCTGGAGTGGTTTGCCCGCTCTCCCAAAACGTCATCTGCGATAATCTCCAATCGGCTCTCGCCGAGCCCGACGTAGTAGATAACCTGATTAAAAAAGAAGTCGATTCAGGCTTTATGATTGGCCCTTTTGACGATCCTCCATTTAAAGTTTTTCGCATCAGCCCCATTGGCGTGGCTACGTGAAAGTTTTCAGGTAAGAAACGTCTCATAGTTGATCTGTCAGCTCCGCATAATTCTTTTTTC
This sequence comes from Phoxinus dragarum, assembly GCA_033366665.1. Lineage (NCBI taxonomy): Eukaryota > Metazoa > Chordata > Actinopteri > Cypriniformes > Leuciscidae > Phoxinus > Phoxinus dragarum. Next base: position 75,095 of record JARPMJ010001252.1, read on the forward strand.
CCAAGCACTAACAGCCTGATCCCACTTGACGAATTTTCTCTCAAATACCATGACGTAGATCAAGCAGTCGACCTAATAAAAATCGTGGGTCGTGGCGCTTGGCTCGCAAAAATTGACATCACCTCAGCTTTCAAAGTGATGCCCATCCACCCTGATTCATGGCACTTATTCGGAGTGCGCTGGCAAGGGAAATTCTATTTTGCCGTTCGTTTAACTTTTGGATGCAAAAGCAGCCCCAAAATTTTTGACATGCTATCCGAAGCTGTTTGCTGGATCTTGTCAAACAACTACGCAATTCCTCACCTCATTCACCTGCTAGACGATTTTCTAATCATTTCGCCTTCCAGTGCCATTCCAGCCGCTCATTTTCTCACAGTTCAAAGAGTTTTTCCGAGCTCGGAATCCCCATCGCCCAAGAAAAAAAAACATGGGTCCTAAATGTATTTATACCCTGCGCACAGGCTACCAATCCCTCAACACCTCTCGCACGCTCGATGCCATGTTTATTTTAGCCTTTTTTGGTTTCCTCAGATGCTCGGAACTGGCTATCACTTCCCGATTTGACCCAAAAGTCCACCCAAGCATCTCAGACCTATCAGTAATTGACAGCGAAACAATCTCCTTTTTGATAAAACAAAGCAAAACAGATCAAACCAAAAAAGGTCATTTTATATACATTTTCAACCTTTCATCACCAATTCAACCATACCAAACCATACTGGCATACCTCCAACTGAGAAACTCTCAGGCTAAATCCCATCTCGAACCCCTCTTCGTGGACGACTACAACAAACCTGTGACACGCTTTTGGTTCCAAAAGCACCTCAAATCCGTTCTCCAACAATCAGGCATCCCGGCAGAGAATTTCTCCAGCCATTCCTTCCGCATCGGGGCAGCAACCTCAGCAGCTCAAAAAGGCCTCTCTCAGCAGCAGATCCAAGCCCTTGGAAGATGGTCCTCAGACGCCTTCCAAAGCTACATCAGAACCAACCGATACCACATTAAAAAAGCCCACCAAACCCTCATCGAGTAAAAAAAAAAAGAAAAAAAAAAAAAGAAAAAAAAAAAGTCTTCTCTTCTTCCGTCCAGCGAGTATTGATCTCCCAGCGGACACAGCGAGAGCCTCTCCAGCCAAACTTGTCTCCTCTTTCTCCGTCCAGCGAGTATTGATCTCCCAGCGGACACAGCGAGAACCTTTCCGGTCAAGCATCCAAGTCTTCTCTTTCTCCGTCCAGCGAGTATTGATCTCCCAGCGGACACAGCGAGAGCCTTCCCGGTCGAGCATATGTCTCCTCCTCCTCTGTCCAGCGAGTATTGATCTCCCAGCGGACACAGCGAGAGCCTCTCCAGCCAAACTTGTCTCCTCTTTCTCCGTCCAGCGAGTATTGATCTCCCAGCGGACACAGCGAGAACCTTTCCGGTCAAGCATCCAAGTCTTCTCTTTCTCAGTCCAGCGAGTATTGATCTCCCAGCGGACACAGCGAGAACCTTTCCGGTCAAGCATCCAAGTCTTCTCTTTCTCCGTCCAGCGAGTATTGATCTCCCAGCGGACACAGCGAGAGCCTTCCCGGTCGAGCATATGTCTCCTCCTCCTCTGTCCAGCGAGTATTGATCTCCCAGCGGACACAGCGAGAGCCTCTCCAGCCAAACTTGTCTCCTCTTTCTCCGTCCAGCGAGTATTGATCTCCCAGCGGACACAGCGAGAACCTTTCCGGTCAAGCATCCAAGTCTTCTCTTTCTCCGTCCAGCGAGTATTGATCTCCCAGCGGACACAGCGAGAGCCTTCCCGGTCGAGCATATGTCTCCTCCTCCTCTGTCCAGCGAGTATTGATCTCCCAGCGGACACAGCGAGAGCCTCTCCAGCCAAACTTGTCTCCTCTTTCTCCGTCCAGCGAGTATTGATCTCCCAGCGGACACAGCGAGAACCTTTCCGGTCAAGCATCCAAGTCTTCTCTTTCTCCGTCCAGCGAGTATTGATCTCCCAGCGGACACAGCGAGAACCTTTCCGGTCAAGCATCCAAGTCTTCTCTTTCTCCGTCCAGCGAGTATTGATCTCCCAGCGGACACAGCGAGAGCCTTCCCGGTCGAGCATATGTCTCCTCCTCCTCTGTCCAGCGAGTATTGATCTCCCAGCGGACACAACAAGAGTTCCCCAGGCCAGGCGACTTCGTCTCCTCTTTCTCTGTCCTGCAAGTTTTAATCACCCAGTGGACGCAGCAAACTCTTCCAGTCAAGCATTTGCGTTTTCTCTTTTCCGACGAGGCTTACCCGTTCCGATGCCGTGACAATTGCCACAAGTACCCTCCCGTTCGAACATCCATACTTGCCTTCCCGCATGCCTGCTGAACTTACCCGCCCAAGACTTTACATATTGAACCCCCGTCGGACGCTGCGAGAGCTCTCCTGGCCAAACAACCAGGCTCTTCCTTGAAATGCCAGCCCGCCAATCTCTACGCTCTTTTCGGGGGGGTCTTTAAACTGGCGGCTGTCCTTTTGCTCACTTAGCTTTTTGGGGAGTACTCTGGGTTCGGGCCCAATTTCCGAGCTCGGAGCCCTCCCCCCGGACAGCACGCCAAATACGCATAAACCTTTACTCTCTGATCATTCGTAAGTGTGAACTCGTGAAATGATGTTTTATTAACAAGGTTCGGGAGGAACACGTTCTAATGATCAAGCAATCAAGTAACTCCAACCAGCTGTCATCAATCAGTAATCAACAGATCCACTCAATCAGCATGAGTAAAGCCTATAAATATTCACAGTCAACTCACCCTCATTCCTCGACAGTTTTCAGCATCCCTCCACCACCCCATCTCCTCACACTTGCATGGCTATCTTCCTAACCAGAGACGGGGGGAGTACTCTGGGTTAGGGCCCAATTTCCGAGCTCGGAGCCCTCCCCCCGGACAGCACGCCAAATACGCATAAACCTTTACTCTCTGATCATTCGTAAGTGTGAACTCGTGAACTTGATAAAACCAATCCTGTGCCCATCACAACTGATGAAGATCAGAAGTTTAGACTGATCTGGCTTTAAAACGCATGCAGATAATACACTTTTATGATGACGAAGAACTGCAATGTCACGTGAGTGTGCTAGCGATAGAGATGATAATCAAAACTAAACAGATGATTTAGTTTATAGCAGAGTATCTGAGGCACTACAGGCTCCGCCCTCTTCTGGATAAGTGGGCGGGGAGCAGCAGCTCATTTGCATTTAAAGATATATGCACGAAAACAGCATGATTTTCCTTCCACTCAATGTTTACACTTTATTTTGATAGTCCCTTTAACATATGTGACCCGCCACGGAAAGTAAGGACACAAGTCGGCAGCACAACTTTTGAGCAAAATGAGAAAGAAGCGTTTTTTTTCAAAACTGGTGATTTTCGCTTTTTTGCAGAATCTGTTAGTTGAGATCACAAAGAAGCCTCTCCATGTTTTAGATATCAATATTGGTATATTTAAAATCGTACATTTTTAGGTTGAAATCGGCTTGTTTTGTGAGATTATAGCTCGCAGTAGGGGCGTGTCATTGTCTGTGTGTATTTCCATACTGGATAAGCCGGCTTTTGTTTCTTTTGTTATTGCCCCCGCCCTCCAAGGGAACAGCGTGGTAGGACTGGGCGATATAATATCGATATAAAAAATATATTGATATATTTTTTAAATGGGATATGGAATTAGACCATATTGCATCGATATAGTTCAAAGTTGCGCTGTGATCCTTGCTGCAAGCAAGCTGCTGCGTGCTTTTGTAGCAGTCTGCGTCTCAACAGCCCAGTGTACAACGCGACAAATACTCACATTAAATGTTTACGCAGAGGAACAGGACACTGCAGTTCTCAAAAGTTCATTATTTGCATGTGCTTTAAAGCCTTGCCAGTTAAACATGTCATTCGCTGCTGAAGCGCTGTTCTAATGTGCTTTTCTGCGCGCAAACAGCCGACACGCGCATGCACTAAAAGCCTGTCTAACAGCGCCTGGATACTGGACTAAGTTATCTTTCGAGTCTTTTTGAGCTAATACTGTCAAATACACTCAAGGTTTACATAAAGAAAGTTGGTTATGTCTAAATTGAGAGAAATCTGCGTGTCATATTATGCGTACATATTAGACGCGTTGCTTTCAGGTCTTAAAGAGACAGTAGCCCTAATAGTAAACATGCAGCCGCTTGTCCTTAAAGGGATTGTTCACCCAAAAATAAACATTTTGTCATTCTTTACTCACTCTAATGTTGTTCCAAACCTGTATTTATTTATTTCTTGTGCTGAACACAAAAGAAGATGTTTGGAAGAATGTGGGTAACCAGACAGTTGCTGGTCCCCATTGACTTCCATAGGAAATAAATATAGAAGTCACTGGGGAACATCAACTGTTTGGTTACCCACATTCTTCCAAATAACTTCAACAGAATAAAGAAACATATTCAGGTTTAAAACAACTTGAGAGAGTAAATGATGACAATTAACTAAACATTTGGGGAGAACTATCCATTTAATTTTAATAAAACAACATGTGCTTTACAGCTTTACAGGGGGAGCTTTACAAGGGGTATGGCTTATCTAAATGAGATGTAAATTAGCCCTATTGTCACTCCCAGCAGCAGAGAGGTGAGAACTGCTCAATCTTTAGAGGCAGATTTCTCCACTTTGAATTTTTTTGAGTGCCTACCTTCAAATGGCCACAACTTCTCCAAATATTATCAGATTACCATGTGTTACACATCGTTGGAAAGCTTGGAGACTACACTTTCAAAATCTGTGAGTAACTCAAAATGCTCCAGAACCGACTTGTGTCCCTACTTTCCGTGACCGGTCACATATTCTACTGACTATAAGAAACCTTGAAACTACATGTCAACTTATTTTAACCCTTACCCTACCAGTCTACTAATACTCTACTAACACTCTAGTGAGAGTTAGTAGACAGGCAGGTGCAACATTACTTATAGTCAATATAATGTGTTAAAGGGACCATACGCTCAATAAAATAAAGTGAAACCAAATATTTTTTTAAGCATATTGGGTAGTTGTGCTTGGATTCAACGGTTTTATTTGTGATAACGCAATGAAACTGTCATAGGTTGCTGTATACTGTAGCGCATGAAGATTAATGGATCAGGAAATAGTCAGGAACAAAACAGATCACACAACAGCTTCATATTGACGTAGACATGGCAAAGACAGCAGGAACACAAAAAGTATAAATACTAGACTAAATGAGGAAATAATAAGATAATTAATTAGACTACGGGTGAACTGAATACAACAATCAGACACACTGTAAAACTGGGGCAAATGATAGAGCACACAGGCAAAAATGACAGAACCAAAAACACAATATACGTTACAGAAACATGCCAAATTGTGCCGACATAATTTAAAATACAGAAATGTCTACAGTACATTATGAACACATGCAAAAACGAGAGAATCAATGAAATATTAATAATTGATTATGTTGCAGTGCAATTTATGCTTTTTTCCTATGAGCTTTTCTTCTTTTTTTTCTATGCATTTTTTGCATAGTAAAGTAAAACTTATAGCTTGCCTTTTTATGCCAAAATGTTTTGTCAAATAAACATCTTAACCAAGTTTAGTGTTGTGTTCATTTCTCATATTTAAAATATTAAAAAATCTATCGCATTAGTCAAATTCATATTTTTGTACTTTCTTATTTAAATTGAGAGAGAGAGTTTGTAACCATAGCTGTGCAAAAGCATATAACATGTTAATTGGCACTTCTGTCTTCTTTTACAGAATCTTTTTTGGGTGCGTGTAGTCAAGTCAAGTCATCTTTATTTATATAGCGCTTTTTACAATACAGATTGTATCAAAGCAGCTTCACAGTTATAACATGAAAATACAAAAAAATTATTGAAAATAATTGAATATTAAATGTCCCCAACTAAGCAAGCCAGAAGGTAAGGCAACAGCGGCAAGGAACCAAAACTCCATCAGGTGACAGAAGGGAGAAAAAAACCTTGGGAGAACCCAGGCTCAGTCGGGGGCCAGTTCTCCTCTGGCCAATGAGAGAACAGTGTATGAAGTTCAGAATGAATCAGAGTATTTGTCCAGTTCTGGTTGGTTGAAGTCGGAGTGGAGAGGAGGAGAGACTGGTTGACACTTCAGGTCAGCGGCGTCGTCGTCGTGTCCTGGCGCTGGTCCTTCATCAGATCTGGATACGGCCTGGTACCGGTGGACAGCAGTAAACCTCGGGATAGACAGAGAGACTAATATTAGCGTAGACGCCATCCTTCTTATGATGTACCAAGTACATCAGGATTACGGGAAGTGTTCCCGGTCCCGGCTGTTCTAAACTATGCAGCCTAATTATAAGTCTATAATGTGTTATGTGTATGCTAGGCCGAAGAGATGTGTTTTTAGTCTAGATTTGAACTGACAGAGTGTGTCTGCTTCCCGGACAATGGTAGGAAGACTGTTCCAAAGTTTTGGTGCTAAGTAGGAAAATGATCTACCGCCAGCAGTCGATTTTGATATTCTAGGTATTATTAACTGGCCGGAATTTTGAGATCGCAGTAGACGTGAAGGACTATAATGCGTTAAGAGCTCGCTCAAGTACTGCGGAGCTAAACCATTTAGTGCTTTATAAGTGATCAGCAATATTTTAAAATTTATACGATGTTTAATAGGCAGCCAATGCAGTGTTGACAGAACAGGGCTAATATGGTCATACTTCCTGGTTCTGGTAAGAACTCGAGCTGCTGCGTTTTGAACTAGCTGTAGTTTGTTTGTTAAGCGTGCAGGGCAACCACCCAGTAGAGCATTACAATAATCTAGCCTTGAGGTCATAAACGCATGAACTAATTGTTCTGCATTATTCATTGAGAGCATATGACGTAATTTAGATATATTTTTAAGATGGAAGAAAGCGGTTTTACAGATACTAGACACATGACTTTCAAATGAAAGATTGGTATCAAAGAGCACACCCAGGTTCCTAACCGACGGCGAAGACTTAACAGAGCAGCCATCAAGTGTTAGACAGTACTCTAGGTTATTACGTGTGGAAGTTTTTTGTCCAATAATTAGAATCTCTGTTTTTTCTGAATTTAGTAGTAGGAAATTACTAGTCATCCAATTTTTTATATCAGCTATGCATTCCGTTAATTTTGTGAATTGGTAGGTTTCGTTAGGTTTTGAAGAAATATACAGCTGAGTATCGTCGGCATAACAGTGAAAGCTAATTCCATGTTTCCTAATGATATCTCCTAATGGTAGCATATACAGAGTGAACAGCAGCGGTCCTAGTACTGAGCCTTGTGGTACGCCATACTGAACTTGTGATTGATAGGACATCTCTTCATTTACTGCTACAAACTGATAACGGTCAGATAAGTATGATTTAAACCATGCTAGTGCAATTCCACTTATGCCAACATAATGTTCGAGTCTATTTAAAAGGATGTTGTGGTCAATGGTGTCAAATGCAGCACTAAGATCCAGTAATACTAATAGAGAGATACAACCACGATCGGATGATAAGAGCAAATCATTTGTGACTCTAACGAGAGCTGTCTCGGTACTATGGTACGGTCTAAATCCGGACTGAAAATCCTCGCAGATATCATTTCTTTCAAGAAGTGTAGAGGGTCTTGGTTTCGTCTGTCATCTCCTCTGACTTGATTTTGTGTGCAGTAGTAGCTATACGCTAAATCGTCATAGTCTAAACTCTAGAGAGTCTATGAATTTCTTCAGTGTGACATACAATATATTTTGAGAAATGTCAAGGGTCACCACAACTGTTTGGCTGCCAACAACATTCTTCAAAATATCTTCTTTTATGTTCCGCAGCAGAAATTCTCTAGGGCTGCCCCCTACTTTGAATTACTCGGTTGGTCACAAAAAAAAAAAAAAAAAACTCCACAGGAAGTGGCATAGTCACGCAGTCCCTGACTGACAGATCATTAACACAGCTGGTCCATGTGGTAATTACATCAGTATGTTGGGCAGGAAATCCAAACGTTCGGCAATCAATCATTGACCTCAAACATGCAAGTAGTAGCATTGCTTTAACGTTCAGGTTAACCTAGATAAATGTGCGCTATTAATAGGCACATATCCAAATGTTCACGCAGCGTGGAGAAGTTAAATTAGTACAGCGCTTACTGCATGACGTTTAACTTAATGTGCATTTCTCTTTAAAGGCACATCCACTATCCTTTGGAGATCGACATCACCTTCATCTTTGCAGAAAACTCTAGTTTATTAATAAATTATTCAAATGTTCAGACAGTCTCCTTTCTGTTTTTTCCCCCCGACATCGGTTACACCTTAAGCCAAACTACAAAATAAAAGACAGGAAACATGAAAGTGAAAACAAAACCAAACGTGACTTTATTATTATGGTGTAGTTTCTCTCTGAACAAAACAATGTTAGCAATGTTAAAAACCATCAGATTTTTCTTTCTTTCTGGATGAACACATTCTCATTCTTTTTCTCATAGTCTTTTTTCTCTCTCCCTTATTTCTCCAGAGTACCACATACCAGGATCTGAAGATCTTTCCTAAAATATGATGGAATTTCCTTTTAATGGCTAGCTTTAACATCTGATCAGCTCATGAGTAGTGTCAGAGGACAATCCTTAAAATACAAAAACTGTTTAAAAACCCTCTTTGCTCAATGAGTCACATCCTTTTGATTCTTGGGGTTGTAATTGGCCAACTGGAATGTACATTTGCTGAAGAAAATGTGAGTGGGTGCTTGCAGTGGCAAAACTTGAGTTTACCATGATTTACCTTAGTTTACCATGATTTACCTTAGTTTACCATGATTTACCTTAGTTTACCATGATTTACCTTGTTCTAGCATGATTTACGATTCTAGCATGATTTACACAGTTTACCGTGATTTACTATAGTTTACCATAATTTACCATGTTCTAGCATAGTTTACCATGATTTACCACATTCTAGTATGATTTATAGTTTACCATGATTTACCATGATTTACCGTGATTTACTATGTTCTAGTATGATTTACCATGATTTACTATGTTTCTAGTATGATTTACCCCGATTTGCCACGTTCTAGCATGATTAACCACGATTTAGTCAAAAGAGCCAACAGGGGGGTTGGCTCTATACGATGTTTTGATGCAGAGATATAGGTCTTGCTAAACGGTTGCTAGGGTACTCTGTTTGGTTTCTATGGAGTGGCTTGGGAGCTGTCAGTGATGAAACTCCAAATGCTGCTTGTCAGCGTGAATGATATAAACCAACTCCCATGCCTCTGTGACATTCAGAATAGAAGATATCCCTCTTTGGATATTGGTTGCTAAGGGTGGGGTTGCAATGGTTTCTAGGGTGGGGCTAGGAAGTGTTGAGGTGATTCATGATGGGCTGTTTGCTGCCCCGAGTCAAACGAGACCACCCTCATTTTTCTATGACACTTCTATCCAAAGAAATCACTTTGATCTCTTTCAATGGAAGTCTATGGAACTTGTTGCTATGGTGCTCTAAAAGGTTGCTAGGGCATGCCTTGATAGCTTTACAATGATCCCGAGAGACTGATTGGTCGTCTGAGTAAAATGAGCCCACCCCCTTGTCTATATGACACTGTGATTCAGAGTTATGATCAATACAAAATCCCTATGCAATTTACCATAGTAGGAGAAACGCATGCGTTTAATGGGCCGACCTTCGCTATAGTAAGTCAATGGGGCAACTTTTTGCAACTCCTGCCCCCTAGGGGTACAACTTTTTCCCCATTGTGAGGTATGTTCTTACAGAGCCTGCCAGTCTCTTCAAATGTGGTAAATTACACCTTTCTACGAAATCCTCACTCAGAGCTATGAGTCATTAAAGTTTTTTGCAATGCAAAGTGCATAGGATTTTTTTCACCCCTGGGGCGAACACCGTCCCCCCGATTGCTTTGAAAAGTCATAGCAGACCATTCCTCAACAATCCACACATTTTGACACCTCATTCGTGAGACTGTGACTAAAGCTGCGGAAGGAGTAGTGTGTCAAAATCGTCAAAATGTTGTCCAAGAGAATAATAATAAGTATGAGCAATAACAATAGTGAGTGCCTTGCCTTTGGCAAGCACTCACTAATAACAAAGGGTTATTTTTAAAGGGATAGTTCCCCCGAAAATTAACATTATGTCATCATTTACTCACTTTCAAGTTGTTAAAACCTGTATGAATTTCTTTCTTCTGCTGAACAAAAAATAAGATATTTTGAAGGTCAGAAACCTATTTTTTTCCCATACATCAACAGTTTGGTTACCCATAAAAAGTTTTCTTTTGTGTTCAACAGTAGAAATTCATACAGGTTAGGTACAACTTGAGGGTGAGTAAATGATAACAAAATTAAACATTTTAGGTGAACTATTCCTTTAAGCCTAGTGCACACTACAAAACAGAATCTCATCAAGTTTTAAGTCGGCAACAGCACCTGCCATATATTGTAGCCAACTCACCAGTCGTCAGGTGTGTGAACAGCCAATTAAATGATGAGATGAAAGACAGTTAAAGCAGGGTGAGGCAGTGACAAAACAAAAACACATCATCAAACTGGCAGCTATCTGTGCTAATAAAGCCTTCCCTTCGTGTTGTTTGTGTGAGAGTGGAATTTTGAGATCATAGCTGCAGAATGGGAGGAGAACGATTGAGTAATTGACACAATTATTCTGTGATTAGTTGTGTGGTTTGCATCAACACAACAGAAAACAAGAGACTGTGTCGTTAAATCTCCACAGGGCATTCGTGCAATGTGGAACCTAATTTTTCCTCTGTGACATGAGAAGCAGCGTTTCTCATCAAAATGGTCCACTTTTCATATCCTGTATATAGTCAAGTCAAGTCACCTATATTTATATAGCGCTTTTTACAATACAGATTGTATCAAAGCAGCTTCACAGTGATAAAATGGAAATAATACAAGTTTGTTTCTAGAAGAAAATGGCGTCATCGTCCACCTGAAGTAAGGCAGATCAATAATATTGTTGAATATTAAATGTCCCCAACTAAGCAAGCCAAAAGCCAAGGCCATATATATATATATATATACCTTATTTTATTTCAGCTAGTTGTCAAGATTAATTCAAACTAAAACTGACCAGAATAAATACTTTTACTAAACTGAAAATAAAAACTGAATATAAAAAATATACAATTAAAAACTTATTCAAAATATGAATACTAAAAATGTATATCATTGATACTAATAACCATAGCGCTGCGCTGAAATTGAATACTTTCCTACTGTATATATTATGCAAAACTCTGTATGTCAAAAGAGTAGTATATCCGAATACATATACTATTGGCCTTCCGCCGAGATTCTGGAGTGCACACACGATGGTGTCAGAGTTATGTTATGTTTCATTGTGTTTTTCTTCATGTGTTTTCATGAGTTCAGTTCTTGTTTCTATTGTTGCTGAGTTCTCCTTGTTTGTCACCTAGGTTACTAATTAATCCCACCTGTACCTGTTTTGTTCATTACTTTGTCGGTTCTTGTCATGATTTAGATTGGTATGTGTTACTTTCCATTGTGTTTTCTTCGTGATTATTATTAAAGTGTTTTTCTTGGATTACCTGCATCATGCGTCTTGTGAGTACCACCATATGTGACAGATGGGCGCTTTACTATCGCATGAGGCCATGGGAGAGGATTTACGTAGGTCACATGACAGTAACAACATGGCAGATGTAGTACGTCCTGATTTTCAACATAGAACATACTTTTTAAAAGCCACAAAGTAAAAAATTAAAATCCAAATGTAACACCAACTCAGACAGTATATGATTTCAGATGCAGCGTAGGCTTCACGTTTCCTTGCGCATTGCTAACCCATCTTGTCTAGACAGCCAATGATACATCCCCAACCACAGGAGTCTTCGAGTTATCAGCCGTGGGACAGATCTCTTCAGTGCAAGCCTGTGCAGCTGTGCTGGAACTGAGGGCAGAGATGATGAGGACTGAGTCATGGAAAGACAGTCGGTTTGGTAATTAGTTCACAGGAATGAGTAACAGGCTCTCTGAAACAAATCAGGATCTCAGGGTTTGTACTACAAAAGTAGTGGCTTCGTGATATGAAATAACAATGATACAATGGCCTCAAAAAGTACTTCAATTCAATTCACATTTATTTGAATAGAAATTTTTATTATACATATAATTTCAAAGCAGCTAAATTCATGTTTCTTCATTACGATTAAGAGTAATCTGTTATCCAAAATAAAGTAATATCCAGATGTCAGAATGTACAGTTCTATTTCAATACAGATTATGCAGTTAGCTGACTTAATGTCTTCATTTAACATATTCAATGCACTTCACCCCAAAAAAAAGTGTTTATATAAAGTACTTAATTAAAATGTTTGAATATCATTACAAAACAAAGTATCAGACAGGTAATCTCTCAGAACAAACTTTTCTCAGAACAAACTTTTTCAATTGGTTTCATTTCCAATTGATTTCACAGTGATTTTTAGTGGATGTGTGAAGTCAGTTCCACTCCACGAACCAAAGCTGAGAAACCTCAAAGATTAACAACCAGAAGATATCCAAAAACATCTTCTGAATTATCATTTAGAACCTAATAAATTAAGTTTTGCGAAATGTTTATGTCTTAAAATTAAAAAAAGGCACTTAATATTGTTATCTAATGAAATTCTATTAATTTCTAACTCATTTTTGACTCTGAATGTTCTGCTCAGTTGCACACGATGATATTCATGTGTGCTGTGACACTAAGCCACTTTCTAAAGAGTTTCTGAATCTTATTGTCTCTTTTGACCTGGATCAATGGGTGTCTGGACACACTCATGTTCAGGGACATACTCTAGATTTAATTTTATCACGTGGTTTACTGGTATCAGACATTGACATCTGTAATACTGGTATGTCGGATCATTTTCCGATTCTGTTTTCTCTGCCTAATAATGACACCAGACATAAACATCATACTTGCACACGGACAACTCGAATTTTTAATGAACGTACTAAGGAGGACTTTGTGGCATTGTACCCGGGTTTAGTTATGGAACGAGCCACTGCTCCATTATTGAGCTCCTTGGATGCTGAAGAACATTTGAACTTTTTTAATTCTGTCTGCTCAAATGCTCTAAATGCTGTTGCCCCAATCAGGGAAAAGAGAAAGAAAAATAATCATGTTTCAAAACCATGGATTAATGATAATGTTCGTTCTCTTAGACAGACCTGTAGAAGGGCTGAACGGAAGTGGAGTAAAGACAGACTACATGTTTCTTATGAAATTTTAAAGAATTCTCTCGCCGCATTTCAGCAAGCTGCTAAAGCTGCTAAAAATCACTACTTTTCTGAGCTGATTAGAAACAATAGTAACAGGCCCAATGTTTTATTTTCAATAATTGACTCTGCTCTAAATCCCACTATTGATCTTTTACCAGAGAATTCTGATTTTCTCTGTGAAGATTTTGCAACATACTTTAATGAGAAGATCTCAATGATCAGATCTCAATTGTCTCCATCTGTTCATATGCCACTTGAAGTTCCATTATGTTCTTCTACATGGTCTGTCTTTGAACCTGTTTCTCTTGACTCTTTGGCTGAGATTGTTTCAACTTTAAAAACTACTAGTTGCTTTCAAGATGTGATTCCTACTAAATTTTTTAAGCAGGTTGTATGTACTGTTGGTTCTGTGCCAACTCCAGTCTTTTTTAACAGATAGTCAGATCTATGAGAAATTTCAGTCTGGTTTTAAATTACGTCATAGTACAGAATCTGCACTTCTACGCGTCATGAATGATGTTCTGCTCACTACTGACACAGGGCAATCTGTAGCTCTCGTCCTTTTAGACCTTAGCTCTGCTTTTGACTTGGTCGACCATGATATTTTAATTTCTCGTCTTGAGGCATGTACAGGTTTTGGGGGGATGGTGTTGAAATGGTTCCGCTCATATTTGACTAACAGAAGCTTTTCTGTTCGTATCGGGAAACAGTGCTCATCCAGAATGAAACTTGGGTGTGGTGTTCCGCAGGGTTCTATTCTTGGGCCAGAACTATTTAATCTGTATATGTTACCTTTAGGTTCTATTTTAACTAAACATGGCATTTCTTTTCACCTGTATGCCGACGATACCCAAATGTACCTGCCTCTAAAGCGAGACGATAAGTTGGCTTTACAGCCACTACTCGATTGTATAGATGACCTGAAATCATGGCTTACTGCTAACTTTTTGAGTCTGAATGAAAGCAAGACGGAAATTATCGTGTTTGGCCCCAGTGATCGTAATACACATGTTTGTGACCTCCAAACGTTGTCACCTTACAGCACTACCTGTATTCGGAATCTGGGGGTCTGGATTGACAACAACATTACCCTTGAAAAGCAGATAAGTGCGGTGGTAAAGTCTTGCTTCTTTCACCTCCGTCTCTTAGCAAAGGTTAAACCATTTTTGTCTGGTAAGCACTTTGAGATAGCTTTGCATGCTTTTGTAACATCCAGATTGGACTATTGTAATTCTTTATATATTGGGATTTCTCAGAAACACATCACGCGTCTACAAATAGTCCAAAATGCAGCTGCACGCCTTCTCAAAGGAAAACGAAAATTTGAACATATTACGCCAGTTCTGATTTCGCTTCATTGGCTACCGATTAAATTTCGAATTGATTTTAAAGTTTTACTTTTTGTTTTTAAATCTATACAGAACTTAGCTCCACAGTACTTATCAGAATTGCTTCATCCAGAAATTAAGTCAAGATCACTAAGATCGGGGGACTCTAACTTACTTTCTGTCCCTAGGACCAGACTGAAAAATAGGGGTGATCGAGCTTTTGCAGCTTATGGGCCTAAGCTATGGAATAAGCCATTCTTTCATTCATGTTCATCACTATTTCAAAATAAAGGTCTGAACACGCCATGAAAATATTCTTGTTGCAAATTTATAAATTACGGCTCCTCTGTAACTTATTTTGAAAACCAGTCACCAAATATGTAAACTTTCAAATGATATATAGTTTGTCAAGATTAGTTTAGGTTTAGTATAGGATATTACTGTTTTAAATATATAATGGCTATGCCATAAGTGAATTATGCGACAGGAGTAAAAGGTGTAAGTTGAATTCACATTTAAATGTCCTAAATTTTCATTCTGTGTCTGTACAGAGCGAGTTAGCCCTACTGCAGAAGCACAACATTCAACAAAAAATGTCTTCTTTTAAATAATAAAGCAACAAATATAGATTCAAAATGACATGTATGGACCCGGAAGTCGTCATAGTGGGGTAAACGTCTATAGCGGTGAATGGGAGACGACAGCAAATATCATGAGCACATAGAGTTTTACACGACTTTCCAAAAGAGAAACAAATATAAAGAGATTGATTACATTAGTCAGAAGAGAGAATGATGTGAAATTTGCTGTCAGCCATTGTAAGAAACACCCTGGCAGCAGTGTTCATTCAGAATGAGAACATGAAAAACTTTACTAGATTTGCGATGTTGAGAACTGTGAAAATGCATCATCACAGTCAGTGGGAAAGGAAAGACAGTCCGTTGTGACAGTTGTACAACATCATGCTAGTTAATGTGATAAACTGCACCTAGCAAAAGGTAAACCTCCAAAAAGTTTATTTTAGATGTTTTTATGGGTGCTGCTGAATAAGTGACTTTTTAAACATTTTGCGGTACAAATATAATATAACAAATTAAACCTCTAGTTGACTAGCAAAGTATTTTGTTCTTTTGTGTTAAATAAGAGGCGATCTGAAATGTGTTGCATTTGACATTAAATGTCACTTTAATCATAAAATAAACAAGAAAACGAACGGAGCGGCAGCGGACGACTGCAAGCGTAACAAAAACAGAAATGTAAAATTTCCCATGCTCTCGGCACGCCCTGCTTCATACCACAGTAACGTTAAGAATACTCTAATACATTAGCTTATCCATTAACATGATTTCTGCCCGAGGAGGTGAAGACGACAACTCCAGCACGATCTCATGAAAGTGCATATCTATACGACGAATGTTATTTCTCATGCCATTTATACGGCAAAAATAGTTTTTGAGTGCATGATACACAGTTTTCACGTGCATATGATCAAAGTCCTTTTAGGCAAGTCGTGCCACTCGGCCGCCATCTTGGCAATGCCTCCGGGCTGCTATTTCGGACTAACAAGACCAGGCTCCTATCTAAATGAATGGGCAGAGAGTCAGAACTGCACTTTCACTGGTCACCGGGACATAAAAACTGCATAGAAACAGCAGTAAAATATGATAAAAAAAGTTTGATGACTTTGCCCCAAAATAAGGTTTAAAACGCCTTTTTCCTCACAGGAAACCAGCAGACAAAACCTCAACTGTGCGCATGCGTCAGTGGAACCAGACGATAGGCTTAAATGTTTCCCGGCTTGACTGTTAAAAGCAGATGATTGGCTTTCCAGCGGGAGGGGCGGGACATGTGCATACAACCGCCATCTTTGCTGTAACAGGTTCTCCTTATATAGTTGTATCGAGGATTGAGGAAGTGGCATGTCTCTTATATAAATTGTCTCTGATATGATACACACTTTATGGCGTGTATACGCACGCACTCCCCACCCCTAATCCTACCCAAGGGTTTGCAGTGCGTGCACGCAAAAAAAAAACATTTTTGGTGTATAACTGGTACGAGAAATAACATTTGTGGTATAGATAGGCACTTTCATGAGATTATGTTGACAACTCCCATGATTCCATGCTCATTCACAGCATCATCAAACTACACTTTGTTATTGTTTTGAATAAGCGACCTCTAGTGGCGAAACTTACATACTGTGCCTTTAATGTGTGTTGTTCAGTATGTATGTGTGTACTTGTTATGTTGCTCTCTATTGCTCAATTACAGCTGCAAAACAAATGTGTCTAATCCATTTGAAAGCAATTATTCGGGTTGAAGTGGGCTCCAATGGGCCCACCTCACTCACCCAATTAACTTTAAGTGGAGTAATACACACTTCTGTGTTGGGTTACGTAACGGTCCAGGAATGCCCGTGCGCTAACAGCTGTTTTCAAGCCTATTAAACACTCCTTCATGAGTAAATGTGCTGAAGCCTGTAGTGCATACCTGCAGACCACAGGCAGTCCTGGGCTTTTCCACTCCGGCTCTGAGCTTGACAAACACTTCCCAGACTTGCATCCCAGAGATACAGCCCACAGACTTTATTTTCCATTTGTTAACTGGCGAGTCACATGTCGTCAGCTTTCAGCCACAACAATAGCGAGAAGTGTGGAGTCAGTAGTGCATGTGTCTCCTCTTATTCATCCACTTTATGAGCTGCTGAGGGAAACTTCTCAGAACAGGTTCAAGTCTGTTCACACTTGCACGTGTTCTGCACGTTAGCCAAAGCTGTGACTCAGTTTTTCACACTTTATAACTATTATCATGCTATTTTCATCCTGCAGGAAAACGATTAGGACATACAGTACACATGCTGCTTTATGAAAAGCTAGAAGTGCAAAACTAAAAAAAACTCTATAAACAAAAGATATTTACACTCTTACACATTCAGACAGTTGTCTTTTTCTTGCATTTGTCCTGAGGTTATTAGTGCTTGCTAATTCAAACCCCGCCAAGTATAAAACCGTAACCATTTGCTCTACAGATATAAATAATACCTCAATATGACTTGTTGAGGAAAGGAGTTTGGATCATTTGGATTATGCGGTTTCTACACTGAAAAAGTGAGAAAAAGCAAGTAATTCCTAGTAATTTCACATTTAATTACAAAGAAATAATAAGTATCATTGCATTACATTAAAAGTGAACTGACTGTATAATGACTAAATAGTATTTTATTTTCAAAACATACTCCAACAACCTTTGTTTTATTTACAACTTTGAAAAAAAATAAAAGGAAATCACATTGTTGAATATGCTAACATCACAGTGGTGAATTTTGCATTGATGATTTTTTTTTCTTGCATTGGTCTTGAGTTATTTCTGTCTCCGACCACTAGGATTCATAAAAAGACATTTTGATGTCCGACCCAAATGGAATAAATGATTCATCCTCTTTAATTCTGGATCCACCACTTGATTTCAGACTAATGACCGAAGGCTTTTCAAGTTCCAAACATCTTGTCCTGTGTTTTTCTTGTCCAAAGAAGAAGATGAGACTGTTTTAAACAAAACATACATTTTATTGACAGACATGAATGAAAAGTATACAATGTTCTAAAATAACCATCTAAATTAAATAAAACAATAGAAGATCTGGGGCCGTATTCACAAAGAATTTTAAGGCTAAAAGTAGCTCCTAACTGGCGAATTTAGGAGCAACTCCTAAAAATAATGGGCGTGTCACTTCTAACTTTAGGACTCCTAATTTTTTTCACTAAGAGTAATTCACGAAGCATTTTAGCCCTAAAAGTAGCACCTAAGTCTGGGACAGCTTAAAAGAAGTCGAGAGGACTCCTAACTCACTAAGACCTATTCACAAAGGATCTTAAAATCGCCGCGCGACGCAGTGTATTGGAGACACTCAATGACACGGAGTTATTACAAAGACACCGCCTTAACCGTGAGGGAATACTGATTGTTGTGGATCTTGTGATCAATCAATGCCGAATTGAAATGTTTGATAACACTTCGTTACCTGGCAACGGGGAAAATGCAATTGTGTAATGCCGACGATCTAGCGATATCCCAGCCATCGGTAATGCAGATCCATCCACCAAACCATCAATGCACTCGGTAGACCCCATATTATTCGACAGTTCGTAAGTTTTCCTGACATTCGCCAACTCCAAAGAAACAAAGCCAGCTTTATGGATATTGCCGGTGTGGTCGGTGCTATAGACGGGACACATATTAAAATAATTGCACCACGTCAGGATGAGGACGTGTTTGTGAATAGAAAGAAAACCCACTCCATCAATACCCAGATTGTGTTCGATGCAAACTTCACAATTCTCGATGTTGTATCCCAGTGCCGAATTTCCCTTATATATATATATATATATTTTTTTTTTTTTTTTTTTCAGCACCAACTGGCCAGCAGCAGTAACTGATCCTGCGTCAGTTGGGCTTTCTTTTCCGTTTTGGCGAGTTCATAATCCGCCGTCATTCAACTATTACATTACTTCAATAGGAGCAATATTTCCTTGCTTTAAGTAGTCTATTTAGGCTAATATGATGTCAATTAACCAAGCAAGTGTTAATGCAAGTGTATTTTTCATTATCAGGCAAGTGGCGGTTTTCATATTATACCTTGATTTAATTTAATTAATTCACAACTTCTCTCTCTCTCTCTCTCTGCCTTTATAGAATTACACTTCACTGGGGCCTGCACAAACATGTCATTATATATGCATTTCGATTACATTAATATTATTATTTTGTGTAGGACACAGACATATTTAGATGTCGTAATTCCATGATTTGGTGCGTCTGTGACGTTGCATGATGGCCCTGTCATCTAACAACCAATCACCGTGATCATTGCGAGGAAGCTCGTGCATGATAATTGACGTCATCCATAGCAACGAAGACTCACTCTTAGTTTAGGAGTTGTCATTTTTCCTTACTAAGAGTAGGTCTGAAAGGCGTTGTGAATAACTTTTAAGAGAACACTCCTAGCTAAAATCTTTTAGTGCGATTTAGGAGTACTCCTAGTGGTAAGATAAAATGCTTTGTGAATACGGCCCCTGGTTTAGATTGTCTACGACTTCACTTTGACCTGCGATTAAGAGACTTTTTGCTGAATATGAGAAATATTACGACACTGAGCATATTCCCACTCTGATACAAATTAAATGTTTCTTTTCATATTTTGATTAATAACCAGGGTTAAGTAGCCTGGGAAAACCCAGACCACTTCCGGCAAATTTAGATTTGCTCTGCAAGTGGGTCTGGCAAAGAGCCCATTGAAACCCATTTCCAATCCGTCAAAATCGCGGCACCAATCAGAAACGTTGGGGCGGGCTTTACACGATGACGACAGAGCAGCGACGGTGACGCAGATTTTGTACATTACAAAGATGGATGGCGCCGTGGAACATCACTCGTTCGAATCAGCTATCGCGTCTGTTTCAAGCGATTAAAAATGGTAATTTTCGTTAAAACCCGAGCAAAAAACAGCACTCGAAGCCTTCATATCTAAAAAAGATGTGTTTGCTGTCTTACCAACTGGATTCGGAAAAAGTCTGATATACCAGCTTGTCCCGTTGGTGGCTAAATGAATGGGCTCTGCATACGTCATGTCCTTCATCGCTCTGATTGGTTTTAGATCTATCCAATTGCGCCCAGAGCCATTTGAGCGACGTCCGTTGGTGACGCCCCTGTGGAAATGAATTGTCTATGGAGCTTTGCCAGACCCTAACTCAGTTACAACTGAGAGTGGTCTGGGTTTTCCCAGGCTAAGGGTAAAGGGCAACCTTAATACAAATTGTTTCCAGTGATTCTAATAAGAAAGACTAGAGGCCCTATCTTGCACCCAGCGCAATTGACTTTGTACACCGACGCATGTATCATTCCTATTTTGCATCCGCGCACAGCGGACTTTTCCCTCCACAGACGCACGTCGGTAAATTAGGGAATGAACTTGCGCTCGCGGGGGGCGTTCAGTGCAAAGAGGAGGCGTGTTCCGGCGCAAACGTTCCCTGGTGCTATTTTCCAGTTTTAGAAAGCAATTCCGCCACTGACCAGGAAAAACCCAGTCTAAAGACAGTGGCGCGTTGCGCGTTAGTCATATGTTATTTTAAGGGCGCGTGCTTGGCCAGATTGTAGCGTGTGAACGCGCATACACTTTGATTCTCTAATATAAACAGACGCACCAGTTTTTATTTTTGCAAATCATACATTATTACAAGGAAAAATATTAACACACGAGGGAAATCATTGTTATGTCCGTGAAGATGTGAAAAAAATCTATCTAGATAAAAATAAAAATAAAAACTAGATTTGGCTACATATTTACCCAAATTATACGCCTGTTTAACAGAAGCTAATTTGGGTGGGTTTCTCCCATCATCCCCAATGTCACTTCTCTGTGTTTTACGGCCCTGACGAGAATGTCGGTCTCCTCGGCTGTGAACCGCTCCTGGCGTGCGCCGGCAAATCCGCCGTTATAATAGCGATCCGCCATGAAACAAGTGCGCCGGCTCTTAAAGGGAATGTGAGAGGACGCTCTGATTGGTTTATTTCACGTTACGCCCAAACCACACCTATGAATAATGAAGCGACTTCAGACCAACACATTTTAGATTTGCGCCGGGCGCAAGAGTCATTTATCCCGCCGGGAAAATAGCAACAGCGCCGGGATCCGCCCACAAAGTTACTTGCGCTTTACGCTTTAAAACTTGCGTTTCAGATCGTTAAAATAGGGCCCAATATTTCCTTGGTATGAAAGTTCATGCATTTCTCAATTGAAATAACTGTTGTTGTAACTAAGGCACAGAAATCTTCTGCTAGTATCATTATGATATCTAATTTCAGACCAAAGTATATATTTTTGCCTGTAAAATCTAATTGTTTATCACAATCTGAAAGCCTTGGAAAAAGCTGAAAACCACAGAATTCTCTTCATTAATTGAACATAAACATATCTACAGTACACAGACATCAGTGTGCAACTTTCTGTAACACTTCAGAAGACTTCAGAGGAAATCAGGGAATACTCATCCACATCTGGCCCGTGTTAGAAAGAGAGACGGCCATTCAGGAAGTCCTGCGATCAATTAACAACCCTACATTTGAAGAGAAGCGGGGAGAGAGAGAGAGACAAAGAATACAAATGCAGTCAGTGGAATCTGCCATAACTATTTATTTTTTCACTTTGGTCAACCGAAAATAAAGAGATCTGGTAATGATGACCGCCAGTGAATATGTGATGATATCTGGACACATGTACGGCTTAAACATTATGAAGAAGCAGAGGGCAACAAAGTACATTTACTTAAGTACACTTTTTGAGTATCTGTACTTTACTTGAGTGTTATTTTTTCTGGAAAATTTTACTTTAACTTCAATACATTTGAAAGACAAATATCGTACTTTTTACTCCACTACAGTTCTGTCGAAGGCCTTGAGTAAAGTAGTAACGTCAGGGATAGTTTGGGTTGCAGGTTTTGCATTTAGGTTGGAAATGAAAGTCTGGTTGACGTCAGAACTCGACTGATGTTGGTTTTTGACGTAAACCGATTTTAAACCACAATACAACGTCTGTCCAACGTTGTAGATTAACGTCAATCTGACTATGGATTCTGACATCAACATGATTTTAATTTTCAGCGTTGGGTTTGGTCTTCTGAATGTGAATTTTGTCATTGTTTTGGAGCACACTAGCTTATAGATAACAAGGCTAACATGTTCACACTAAAAGCCAATAAAATGGGAACAGCCATTTGGGTGTCCGAAACCATTGTGGACGTTATTGAGTGACTTATTCAATCCCACGACTGGAACTGTGTTCTAGAAATAAATGTGATATTGATATGAGGGTAGGCACAGATTGCATGCAACAATAATAAAACAATGCATTGACATTTACTTTTACTTAAGTACTTTTAAAAATGAGTACTTCTGTACTTTTACTTAAGTAAAAATCGGTCTTTACAACTTTTACTTGTAACCGAGTAATATTTGACCAGTAGTATCTGTACTTTTACTCAAGTAAGGAAGTTGTGTACTTTGTCCACCTCTGTGAAGAAGCAACTCTGTATGTCTGAAAAAACACAAGGATGTGGGGAAGCCAGGCTTCAGGAAGTAACACCATATAAAATGCACAACTATTAAAGCTGTTATATATCACGGCACTCTTACTTAAAGCTCCACTGGTAACTGACACACTGAAAAACAAAGAATGTTCTGCTTTCTTTAAAAGTAATTGAAGCATATTACTCTTGAAACCAGGCATATTACTCTTGAAACCAGCCCCTCAGACTGAATTATCTCATCAGTCAAGACTTTTACTCTCGCTTCACTCTGAAACAGTGAAAAGGTTTCCTGACCTGGAGCTCAGAAAAGCTGTGCTGACAGCGTGCATGAGGGATGACATCATAACCACGTTTAAGTGATCCGTTCACAAGGTTAAAAGGTGAAGAAAAGTATGTGCAATAAGTGCACTTATATGAAGGAGGAGATCTCTCCAGTGTTTTGTGTCTCAGCGCATGACACGCACACCCAGAGGAAAGGTTTATAGCTCAGAGCTTGCTCTTTCATAGCTCAGGAGTTATTGGTCCACTTAAACATCAACTTTGTCTCAGGTGTATCTCCAAAAATTCCTCGGTTGATATGAAATAGAAGAAAACTGCTGCTGACATTCATTTAGCATTTTAGAGACATCACAAACTTAGATCATTTTGAGAGAATTCAATGAGAAATGTTACTTCACACTGAAATCAAACTCTCTGGATTACTGTAGATCGAGCACCCTTCTGAAATCCCATCTGAACTTTACACTCTAAAAAATGATGGGTTGCTTCAACCCAACTTTGGGTCAAATATGGACAAACCCAGCAATTGGGTTACATTTTTAACCCAACGTTTGGGATGTCCATATTTGAGTGTACTGAGATATTAAAGATATTTCATTATGATAATTCAATATTCTGATCTGTTTAAGCTTCTATCCATCCATCCATCCATCCATCTATCTATCAATCACAAGCAGTCTAGACTAGTTAACTTGGGGCATGTTAACAACATGTCGAAAAATGCTAGCAACAATGATAAATCACGTTAGCAGTGTGCTAAATGATACGTTAGAAAGATAACATTATGTTAAAACATGCTACCCACAAGTTAAAGCTTGATGATAGCACCATGCTAAAACATGCTAGCGATGTGCTGAAAATGCTGGAGACATGGTAAATCATGTTAGCAACGTGTTAGAAATACAACGATATGTTAAAACGTATCAATAGCAACTTCTAGAAACAAGTTAAACATGCGAACACATGTGTTAAAACATGCTAGTTTCATGTTAAAATATGCTAGCATGACTAACAAAATGTCAAAACGTGTTAGCAACATAATAATTTGTTAACCAAATGCTAAAACATTCGAAAATGTTGTGCGCATACTGTGTGAGGTGCTACATTTGAATCGAAATCTGTTCTATAGCTTGAATTTGTGTGTGTGTACACTCTAAAAAATGCTGGGTTGTTTCAGCCCAATTTTGGGTCAAGTATGGACAAACCCAAACGTTGAGTTAGAAATGTAATTTAAAAATGTAACCCAATGGCTGGGATTGTCCATATTTGACCCAAAATTGGGTTGAAACAACCCAGCATTTTTTAGAGTGTATGAATGAAATTTGGATGTGATGTTGTTACTGTCACATGACCTACAAGAGTCAGATGCGTCACTTCACTGCCATTCATAAATCATCTCCCGGGGCCTCATGGGATAGTAAAGTGTCCATTGTATGCACACTTCAGCATCTCGGCAGAAGTAGTAGGTCATCAGGTTTCTTTTCACCTACAGTTTCAAATACTATTCGGACATAGCCTACTACTCTTTTGGCGTAAAGTTTTTCACATACTACATAGGAGACAAGTATTCAATTTCGGACGGAGAGAATGTGTTAACAATAACTAGTGACCTGTCAAAATGTGTTAGCAACATTCTATACTAATTTAAATCTTTAAAACTTTCATATAAACATATTTTAAGTCTTGTCCTGGTGAACTTTATCTCTTTAGTTTTATCTCTAGTCCTTCGTATGGGCAGCACCAACATCATTGCTCATCGGTTTCACCACTAAGTGTCAGTGTAGGTCTGAACGTGTGTCTTCTCTCTGATAGTTTTCCTCCCTCTTTCACTGTTTTAACTCCCTAGATCCCCCCCACACGCAAATATGCACGTATTGGGGTTACGGTTCGGTGGGTTTACTGGCAAAGTGAGGCAGTGTGACCGATGATATTACGGTTCCTATGAATGACAAAAGGCTTTATTATGAGCAGCACACGTAACCAATGCTTGTTTCCACATCTGTTCGGGAGCGCTGAGAAATGCCCATAACAGTCCACGTGACTTTATGAAAATAAGGTCATTTTACTTTATTGGCGTTTCAATTTGTGGTCTGTTTTATGGGCTCTCTCATTAGACTTTGCTCTATTCAATGAGCACAAAATCGCAGTATGTTAAGAAAAAAGTCCTAGCAAAAGAATGAAAGAATAAACTTTGTGCATTTACAATTTGTCCAGCCAAAAAAACATAACAAAGACTTATTTTAGCAGCAATAAATATATAATCAAAATAAATTGTATGGCTTCAGTTTGATATCTCTCATCAGTGTAAAATAAAAACATATGAATTTCTCTCTTGGGCTGATATAATGTCTTATAGAAAGCTGACATAATCATCCTGGAGCCCAATTGAAGGCTTTGGTTTCTTGCATTTCCTTATGGACTGACTCTAAAGACCAAAAGGAAGTCATGTTTGAGCTTCCCAGTTCTCATACGCACCATATCCTCTCCTTGGATGGAGAAAGACTCGTTTCCTTTGGCAAAACTCTACTGACAGATATACGGCTTAAAATGCCTTACCTGAACATGCTGTGTGTAATTTGTAAAACGCAGACGTTGAGAACAGCAGTGTTGTGTTGTGTTGAGAAACTGGACATTTGTGTTGGCCCTGCTCCAGACTCTTGTTCTGCCGTTACAGCTCATGGAGAAATACTCGGGGTTTATACGAGAGATCAGAAACAAACATCTGGGACTGGAGAAGAGACACACAATGTTAGGAACATTGTCACAGCAGGATTCATTGCCTTAACAATCAGAAAAATATGGTGTCTTTCTTCAGTTTAAACGAATCATTTACACATCAACATGCAATCTTTTTTCCCTCTTGCAACTGATAGAGAACATTTACTGATATTTATACCTAAAGTAGAACGCACATAACAATACTACATTGCTTCTTGCATGTTTGGTGACACTTTTAAAGTGAAATGCCCAATGATTGGCGCTAAAAAGCAATCAGTTTTACTAAAAACAGATGAACGTGAATGTGGCAATGTGATATTATGTTCAGTAGTGAAATGTCCTGTTAGTGGCGCTAAAAGTTTAATACTATATCACATTTGAAAATAACAAATCACATACACTAAACCTGACCCTTCATTTAACTGTTAAAAAAAGTAATTGTAAGACAAAAAATAAACCTTTGCTGAAGCTCTTTGATAGTGATTTATTCAAACACGAGCGCTCTGCATCACAAATGCAGTGTTGTATCAGTTGAGCAACTAAGCAAGTTTACTGCATTAGAAAAGCCATATGAAGATGTGATGCAAATGTCAAAATGTATTAGTTTAGGAATCATGCAATCTATAAAATATGAGCGGGTAGCTAAGAAATGTCGGTTTGGGCATTGCTGTCAGATATAGCCGAGGGCACTTCATTTATCATATAAAGACATTTATGTCTTCTCATGCCGCTGCATATTTTGGGACCACTGCTTCTCATCACATTCCAGTCAATACCTTAACCACAAACCAGTCAATAGAGATATTTTCTGAGATTACGGTGCTGAATAATAACTATTTATACACCCTGCATCTTGAATGTCTGTTTTATAATACCTAGGAAGATAATTCAGTTGTGTTGAGGTGTGATTTTCTTTTTCATATTCCGATCATTGCAATGCGTCTAAGGCATACCGCCACATTTCCACATGTATTCCCTCACTGACCACAGCGCTGACTCGATAAATCTCAGCATTTTTGTCTTCTTACATGCTAAGTTAACTGGCCCCAACGTTCCCCCTGGGTCACTCTTTTCTCAACAAAAGGCATTTTCCCTCTACATAGAAAAATTTGTTTTATTTCTTTTTATTTTGCATTATAAAGGTATTTAGCTGCCTCTATGTTGACCTGTGCATATACAGTACTGCAGGATTACTTAGATCACATATTTACAAAAGTCCTGGCTGTTTGTGAGCTAGTAAGAGCTGAAAGTAAAACAATATTTCAGGGATAAAATGCAATGAAGATATTCAATGAATGAAATTCAATGCAGAATTAGTTTTCTGTCAAGACAACTCTTTTTCTTGTTTCTGTTTTGTGTGGTAATGGATATGACAATGTTTGGTCTTGGCGGAATAGATCTGCTGTTGCTGTTGCTATTACTGTTAACAGCTGTTAATTAGCTGCAAGTATGTGACTTCCTTCTGCCAATACATACACAGACACGCTAATGTGAGCGTGTTCAACATGCTACTGTTGCACAAAACTGCATTTATGAATTACCCCCCGACAAGCAGGAGACAATGAAGATGAACAATTCAAGCCAAGTGTACATCATGAAATGAAGGTTGTCGGAGGCTTCGCAGCTAAACATGATGAGCCCTGGTTAGTTGGATGTGTATACATGCGCAAATGCCTATTTAACGTGTTCTCATATCAGCTTAGTCGCTGTATCCTACACTGTAAAAAAAAATAAGCTTGGACAACAACAACAAATAAACTTGGTACTAATGTCCCCTAGCTTTTTCTTGTTGACTCAACTTTTGTATCATATATCAGTTATACGAACTGAAAATAAGTTGTCTGTGATACAAAAAACGTTTAGTTGAGTCAACTGGACATCATTTGTTTTCTGGAGAGGTGCAACTATTCTGTAACAAATCCATTGTAGTTGAGCCAATTCAAAAAATGTTGTTTATTGGAAATAATTTTTATTGGTGATGAGCGTTTCCTTTGGTTGGGCAGTTTGACTCTTGTCTTTTGTTGTGAGATTGTGGTCATTGTAACAGTGTTTAGCAAAACACATAATTTGTTGCTAAGAAAAGAGAGGCCAAGATGATCAAGATTTCAGCCTCATAAACTAGAATAAATCACTAATCTGATTTCTGACCAAAACTAATTTTTATTTTACCAGCAAAACTTTCTTGCAGCAGATCAGACATTATGAATTCTGATTTTAAAATACGTTAAAAGGGAAAAAATTATTTTGACACACAGACATCAAGGTTCATCATATGAATCTCAACAATGGTGACATGCTTCATGCCGCAATGCATGCTGGGAACCACCATAGTATTAAAATCATGGCTCCCAGCATGCCTTGCGGCATGAAGCATGTCAGAATTGTTGAGATTCATATGTTGATTCTTGATGTCTGTGTGTGTGTTTCTAAAAAGAAAATCCCACAATGTGGTTAATCTAAATTCAGAATGTCTGATCTGTTGCGTTAAAGTTTTGTTAGTAAATATAATATAGTATTCACAAATAATCACTTTGCAGGAATAAGAATAGTGAACTACTCCCCTTTATGATGCTGTACTCTATCGGCTGATCATTTTTGTTCATGGCTTTCTTTACAACAACATTTTTACAATGTGAATTTTTGCTGAACCAACACACCAAAATCAGTCGATTCAACTTTTTTCAAGTTGTGTTTTTTACAGTGTACATATCCTGCTGCTGTATTGTGTACACACAATTATGTGATCGCTGCTGCTTATATGCTTAGTAATTCACTCCTACATCGAATGCAAGACTGCTAAACATGACCGTTGCTTTTAAAAACATTCGCTGCGTCTGAAATCACACTGTCTGAATTGGAGCTACTTTTGAATTTGAACTTTTTTCGTCTATAACCTTCAGTGTTGAAGTTTTCGACTTCAGACGCAGTGCATGTGTATGGTTGCTCATTTGGGAATTAATAAGGCAGACCACACAATAATGCACAGTGATATGAGTGAAAGAACATTCACTTATTTTAGATGTAGAATTTCAGAGGAACTCTAGTAATGCGCTGCAAACTGCTACAGCAAACACTGACCAAGCATTTGAAAGTGGAGCATAAAGCTCATTGGCTGTTAAAGCAAAAGGAACCAATCAGCTGTGCCCTGTAGAGAACGATGTGATTGCTCTCAGCCTGCGCCAGAAGGCTGAACTTTGCATCTTTTAATTAGTTTCTAAAGAACTATGTTTTGTACTTTCGATGTTCTAAACCCCTAAAGGTTTAATCTCATTTATTTTAATTGGAACTCTATTAACTCATAATGCAATAGCTATTGCCAGACCATTGCGAAATTACTCTGTTGTGCCTAAATTATCAAATTACATAAATGTTCATAAATTGTGCAATCATGTCTGTCAAATGATTTTGAACAGGGTTATTAAAGTCAGCTAAAACTAAAACCATACAAATAATTACTTGTAATAAGATAATATTGTAATTCAATAAAATATAAATACATTTAAACATAGCCTATAGATGCCAAATAAACATTTCCCATTTTCATTTAGTTCAACTTAATACACTAAAACAACAACAACACAAATATAATACCTATTATTTTTAAATATACAAAACACAACAAAATGACTAAATATTTAAAATTAAAATGGAAAATATTCAAATATAACCTATAATAGTATCTCATCTGATACTAAAATAACACTGATTTTGACAAACAGCCATATTGCTGGTTTTGAAGCTTTGGCAACTAGAAAAAACAAGATTTCCACAGGAATTTACCTCAAGGTCTGAAGTAAGAATGATGACAGCATGTTGTTTGCCAGAGACTTCCAGTCTGCAGACTTTCCAAACCATTTACATTAGTGGGATTTGCTTAACTTGTCCTACACTGTTTTGTGTATTTCTCTCTATTCATCATTTGAACAGCAGTATGGCTATACCAGGTAAGTTCACCCACACATTTAAATTTTGTCATTTATTTCCCCTAATGTGGTATGAAAACTGTGATATTCCATTATCTGTGTAAGGAAATATAATGCAGTGACAATGGCCTGTTAAGTTGGAGAAATTATTGACTGGCAATCTTTGATGATACTGGCAATCTTTCTAGCATTTGTGAAAATGTTTGGTAGGTGAACTTTGAACTCTGGTCAGACTGAAAGACCTTTGATAATCCAAAAACAGAGATTTGTGGAAGCAAGTTTCAGCACAAAGTCAAAAGGCATTAATGAGCAGATTTGGATTTAAGGAGGGGTTCTCTAACCCTCAGAAGAGGACTGTTGAGCTGGCCTCAGGCGTGGAGGAAACTACTCTGAAACTTTTGATGGAAACGTTTTCTCGGGGCAAACATCAGTTCACGTGCCTTCTGCTCGGTTATTTGTGAATTTAATCAGAAGCTTGGCCCATCCTGGCCCCATGCCAGAGTTTATTTTTTCAGCTCCAGATTTTGAGAGACATCATGCTTTTCAGTCGCTTGGCATCAAAAAATTTGCTTCTTATAAACTACACTCAAAAAAATAACTCTTTGAATGAACATAATAAAATCATGGAAAGGATTTCGACATAATTAACTTGCTTTATTTCAGCATTATGCAATTCTGTTATTCCAATTTAATGTACTTATGTTGGGTCAACTTAATTTATTAAGGTTGATCCAACTTATTTACTATGGTTGGGCACAGCTTAATTTAATAGTGTCCGCCCAACTAATTTTAAGGTTTCCTGACATGATTCAGGTGTTTTTTATTTTCATTCATCCATTAATATTTCATTTATTTTAGTGACACATAATTAAATTGATAGAATATAGCTAGCTATTTGTTAGCAGTAGCACATATTAACATATTAAATGCTAAGATTTACATGCTTCTCCAACCAAAGCGGTTAAAAATTAACCAAATCAGTCCACACAGCCAAACAAAATGCTCCACTCTTCTCCACTAACCCACTGTAATTTAAATGGTTCTAATAATTCCAATGTAATTGAACATTAAACACAATTACACACTATCAAGTCTTCCCCTTTTCTCATTTTCTCAAAAAACATAAAATAACACTTAATTTTAACATTCATTCTCTCTTAATTCAACCATATGCAAAGCATGCTGGGAACTAACAATCACCGCCCAGTTTCAGTTAATGCAACACAAATCATTCATGTAATCCAACACAAACGGATTAAGTAAATTAAAATTTTACATTTAAGCAGATTGAACACAATCAAATTAAGTTAGGGCAAAATGGCAGTTGGCGTCGCACTTTACCGCCACCCTCTGGATGTAAGATTTTTTTACTTAACATAAATGGTTTGTGTTTAGACAACACATTAGGATTTTGTACTGTTAAGTTGAGACATAATTACGTGGACCTTAATAGAAAAAAAAACATTTCAAGTCAACAAACACAATTATTATAAGTAAACTAAATATAAATATATCATGTAAAGTACACAACCTTCCTAGTTATTTTTTTTAAAGCCTGATTTAAGTTTTTTTTTTTTTTTTTTTTTTTTTTCTATTCAGCATTCAAGTGATTTTAAACCATTGTACAGTGGCTGAAAGAGCTCAACGCGCTGCAACTGAAGAAAACACATGCAAATAGAAAAAACACCAGCAAATTAAGAAAACATCATCTTCAGTTTTACAACACATGAGCTGCAAATACTCACAACACCCAAATACAGAAACACACTGCAAATAGCACAGAACACAACGAAAATGAGACAAACCTGGCTGAGACATGCTCAATGTCTGCTCCTCAGTGGTGTTGTCGATGACCTGAAAGGTGAGTTTTTTATTATTTATTATAACATCCTGGTCGTATGCATTGTGAGTTTTTGCAGTGTGTTTCTGTATTTGGTTGCGTTGTGAACTTTTGCAGCACGTGTTGTCAATGTGATGAAGATGTTTTCTTTATTTGCATGTGTTTTTTATTTGTTGTTCAGTTGCAGTAGTTTTGCAAGATTTAATTGAGGTCCTTTTCCACCTTGATGTAAATACACTCAAAAAATGTGTATTCCCTTTACTCAATTTAATTAAAGGCATTTTTAAAGGGATAGTTCACCCAAAAATGAAAATTAGCCCATGATTTACTCACCCTCAAGTCTTAGGTGTATGACTTTCTTCTTTCAGACGAATAAATTGGAGTTATATAAAAAAAACTTCCTGGCTTTTCCAAGCTTTATAATGGCAGTGAATGGTTGTTTCTGTTTTGAAGTCCATCAAAGTGCATCCATCCATGATAAGTCAAGTCAAGTCATCTTCATTTATATAGCGCTTTGAACAATGTAGATTGTTTCAAAGCTGCTTTACAGTGATAAACGTATAATTTAAGGTAACATTTTGTTTTGGCTTTATAGCGGTTCTTGAATAATGTTATTTTGCAGCTAAAGTTAGTTTTGATTGATTCACTTCCGTCAAAGGATCATTTGTTATTAAATTAGAGACCGCTAAGACGACACGTTCTCTCTACACAGACTTTAAACGCGAACCTGTGAGAAACGCTGATGGCGCTCACGTGCGCATCAATAATTCATTCTATAGTTATGTGCGTTTGAATATATGTGTGCATGTTTGTAATTCTCTACAAACCAAGCCTAAACAAACTACTTGTCCTGCCTATAAATTTTATACAGAATTTTATTTTATCACTACGGGTAGATACGCAATTTTTCAACAATGCTTTATCTGTAGGGTGGTAAAGGGATCCTCCATAGGGAGAGACTAGTTGGCTCTTCAGCACTGCGTTGTCATCGGGTCCAGGCGAAGGTCATTCGTCAGATCTGGATACGGCCTGGATCCGGCAGGCTGCGGGAAAACAAAGACACTAAAATTAGCGTAGATACCATTCTTCTTATGATGTAACGAGTACATCAGGATTTAAGGAAGTGTTCCCAGTTCCGGCTGACCTAATCTATGCATGTCATGATTCTGCCTTAGTGAACTTGATTTTCCCTGTTCGTATGGCAGGATCATGACAGAATCATGTTTTGTGTGCAAGCACATGGCCTTGTGTTTGGGCTGTGTGCTTGCGTTGTCTCGTTACGTAACCCCGCCCCCTTGTTATCCTCGTCTTGTCATTATTACCTAGTCAGTGTCACCTGTTCCCCTCATTAGTTTCTCCCTTTTTAATCCCCTTGTGTTTGCTGTCCTGTGCCGGTTCATTGTCATACATGGTGTGAATCTACCTGTGAGTAATCTGTTTTAAAGTCCTGTCTAGAAAGAGGTATTTGATCCTGTCTTAGTTTTTAGTACATCGTCTGAGTCTTAGTCTAGTGTTGTCTACCCTGTCTTGTTTTGCCCCCTCGTGGGTTTTGTTTTCTGTTTTTGTCATAAATAAAGCCTGTGTGTCTGTATACGGTCTGCATTTGGGTTCATCCTCTACACAATCGTAACAATGCAGCCTAACATTGAGTTATAGAAGTCTATAATGCATTATGTGAATGCTAGGTCAAAGAGATGTGTCTTTAATCTAGCTTTGAACTGACAGAGTTGGACAAAAAACTTCCACACGTAATAACCTAAAGTACTGTCTAACACTTGATGGCTGCTCTGTTAAGTCTTCGCCGTCGGTTAGGAACCTGGGTGTGCTCTTTGATACCAATCTTTCATTTGAAAGTCATGTGTTTAGTATCTGTAAAACCGCTTTCTTCCATCTTAAAAATATATCTAAATTACGTCATATACTCTCAATGAATAATGCAGAACAATTAGTTCATGCGTTTATGACATCAAGGCTAGATTATTGTAATGCTCTACTGGGTGGTTGCCCTGCACGCTTAAGAAACAAACTACAGCTGGTTCAAAACGCAGCAGCTCGAGTTCTTACCAGAACCAGGAAGTATGACCATATTAGCCCTGTTCTGTCAACACTGCATTGGCTGCCTATTAAACATCGTATACATTTTAAAATATTGCTGATCACTTACAAAGCACTAAATGGTTTAGCTCCGCAGTACTTGAGCGAGCTCTTAACGCATTATAGTCCTTCACGTCTATTGCGATCTCAAAATTCCGGCCAGTTAATACCTAGAATATCAAAATCGACTGCTGGCGGTAGATCCTTTTCCTATTTAGCACCAAAACTTTGGAACAGTCTTCCTAACATTGTCCGGAAGCAGACACACTCTGTCAGTTCAAATCTAGATTAAAAACACATCTCTTCAGCCTAGCATACACATAACACATAATTAGGCTGCATAGTTTAGAACAGCCGGGACCGGGAACACTTCCCGTAAATCCTGATGTACTTGGTACATCATAAGAAGGATGGCGTCTACGCTAATATTAGTCTCTCTGTCTATCCCGAGGTTTTACCGCTGTTCACCGGAACCAGGCCGTATCCAGATCTGATGAAGGACCAGCGCCAGGACACGACGACGCCGCTGACCTGAAGTGTCAACCAGTCTCTCCTCCTCTCCACTCCGACTTCACCCAACCGGAACTGGACAAATACTCTGATTCATTCTGACTTCTGACCTGTAATGCTCCTGAATCATAATCATACACTGTTCACTCATTGGCCAGAGGAGAACTGGCCCCCGACTGAGCCTGGGTTCTCCCAAGGTTTTTTTCTCCATTCTGTCACCTGATGGAGTTTTGGTTCCTTGCCGCTGTTGCCTTACCTTCTGGCTTGCTTAGTTGGGGACATTAATATTTAATAGATCTAAGGTGGACGATGATGAAATAGTTTTTTGTATTATTTTCATGTTATCACTGTGAAGCTGCTTTGATACAATCTGTATTGTAAAAAGCGCTATATAAATAAAGGTGACTTGACTTGACTTCTGAGGAGAAAAGATGCGTTTGTGTAAGAAAATATTCATATTTAAAACTTTTAAAGTTAATTTCATTCTGCAAGAAAGAGAAAGATGAAATGCTGAATGCATGATAAACTGGAAAGCATTAGATTTATAAAAAACATAATTGTCTATAGACCCCTTTGCGCCGACGTCACAATTACGTCACGGCGCTAGCTGGTTGCAAAACAAAGTGAAAACTGGAGGCTGCCAATACAAACCAACACAGATTCGATTACATAATAAGGAGCTTAAATGATTATTGTTATATTGTTATTACATGTTGTTATGTCATGTTGTTGGGTTCTAGAATCTTCGGAGTACAGGCTCCAATTTGAAATTTTATCGCATAATGTTTTCTGAAATATCGTGATTATTTGTGAATCATCTATGATTGTTGTTTTTATTGATTGTGACTAGACTTTTTGAATAACCTGGTAAGAAAGGGTAATCAAATACATAGTTAAAAAATGAATATGCTGTATCTGGAATTTTTATTTCTAGAAAATATTCACAAAGTTAAAATTGCACCGTAATGTCACTCTTTACAATATCGTCTTCTGGCCTTGGCGCTGGCTAGGCAGAACATCGGATCGAACCACACAAATCTTGTACGTGGCCATTCAGCACATAGTTATAGGCATCTGATATGATATATGCCCTCAGTTTCTCTTTGCCCTCAGTTTCTCTACGCTCAGTTTCTCTGTTGGGTAGGTGTAGAAGTCAGCTCTCAACCGGAGGTAGCGTTAATCCTGTCGGATCGTCCATCCATTGACTGAGCGTGTACGGGTCGGCCAATCTGGTTCCGTCCGTCAAAATTAACTTTTGCAAATAACAATCACGGTCCTGGGCTGCGTTTCCCAAAAGCATCGTAAGCCTAAGTTGATCGTAAAAACGATCGTACGACTGATCTTAATATTATGGTCTGTTTCCCAAAAGCATCGTAGC
The DNA here is from genome assembly GCA_033366665.1 of Phoxinus dragarum. Classification (NCBI taxonomy): domain Eukaryota; kingdom Metazoa; phylum Chordata; class Actinopteri; order Cypriniformes; family Leuciscidae; genus Phoxinus; species Phoxinus dragarum. The sequence continues at coordinate 110,492 of JARPMJ010001252.1, forward strand.
TTAAGTAGAACTTGAAAATCTTCGTAGAACTACGAGTGCTCTGGAGTAATCCTACATCCCCAAGTGCATCGTAAGAAGACAGATTTATGAGGAAACCTGCTGGACAACCGGCAGATTACACTTTTATCTAGATTTAACACACTGCAACGTGAGTAATATATTATTGATATAATGTTTTGAGTGTACTTTATTGTACACTTTATTTTGCTAGTTTTTTGTTTATGAATTTTATAAATTTATAAATGAATAATTAAAAAGGGAAGAAAAAAATAGAAATACACACATAAATTAAATGAATTAACAAAAAATATATATAAAAGAAGTAATGTGGAAAATATGCTTCAAAGACTGGCAAAATGGGATGAATTAAAAAAATCTGTCAATGACGTGCACGAAAACCAGCCATGTATTGGCGATTTCTTGGTTGGCCATCATGTGGTCCCATGCCATCTTAGTCGTCGTCCTCCTCTTCCACCTCCTTCACCTCTTCATCTTCCTCCCTGTTTAAGTAAGGGCACTCTTTAATGTAATCTTTTTGAAAGGTATCTATTTTATTTTTATTTTTTATTTTTCCCAGCCATTTTGTCAGTGCCTCCGCCTGTAGGTGCTTTTATATACTTGTCTTGATTGCTAATCCATAACAGATGACGATTATTAGGTTAAATGTTCAGAATATGAATCCATATAAGGTTATATTTCAGCTCTTCGCAAATGGACAGCGACTCTTAAGTAGCACGTAAAACGCGTTCTCGAATTGACGCGAGCGTTCGTAACCTTGCACGTAGAGAGCGCTCTTAAGAGCTAAAATACATCGTTATCGGGAAACCCGGCCCTGGACAGTGAGCGAGCTTGCACATTAAGCTAAAATCGGATTTTCTCCAGTTTCTCATGTGTTAAAAAACAAGCGAACAAAACTTGCAAACTAACGTTAGTGAAGCGGTCAGATGGTTCTGCAACCAACTAAGCTCCGCCCACAAAAAACATCACCATGTTTACTAACTGAAAAGGGGTCAATTTAACTCCAAAAGAATAACACTGTTTTAAGTAATATCTATAAGATTTCAGACCATCTTTTTTGTACAGCAACAAGCCTGAACGATGCCGTCAGTATGGAGGATCTATGGCTGGGTGGCTTCTCTCTGGGGTCGCTGTAACAGATGTTTAATTATATTTCCTGAGCTCACGTTAAACTCCATATTAATTATGTTAATGAATTCAGTAGAGCTGTGACATTGTTGGCAAAAGTTTTAGTTAGGCCATAAAAAATGATTATATATAACACCAAAGAGCCACATTGCGCAGGTTTCCTGCACTTCATCTACCATCGTACCCCTGAACAAGACACATTATCCCCCGTTTGCTCCAAAATTGGTTCAAGATGTACAGAAACGCATCCTAAATATCACACTTAAAATCCCTGCTAAATAATAATTAACTTTTCATTTAAAACTACGTTAAAAGAGTTACACACCTATAATTCATTTAATCAACTGTCCTTTAGAATGTTACCTTATTTTCATTTTCCAAATGGCACTTTTTAGAGAGTGCATTGCCACTTTTTTAGCTATATTTTTGTTGTCATAAAAAACACAAATGGCATATAAAGAGGAGTCATATAGAATTATTGCTAAGGGTTTGCTTGAAACATCACACCCTAAATGGTTAAAAAGGACTTTTATAATGTGTTCACTGTATAAATCATGGCATCCTGAATCAGGGGTTTAATTGGCTGCACTAATACAAGTTTTATTGATTGATTGTCTTTTTTTATTTAGTTTTATCAACAACATGAAATAGTGTAGTTTTTGCCAGATGACACTTAGCAGAATAACATTAAGTTAATGAACAGTATAAACTGTGTTCTTCATTAATTAAAAACTTCCTTAAAAAACTTAATTAAAACTTCATTAAATGTATTCTCATTTCCCAGCTTAACCCTTGTGCATCGTTCAAATTTCCATCCTTTCGTTATGTTCGTGGCTGAAAACAGCCACTACTTTAAACTGCTGTAAAAATTGATCAGATAAATATTTTTTTGATTTTTTTTTTGCATAAATCTATTAATCAACCTCAGTCCTGTTCAAAACTACTAAATGTTTTTAAAAAAATCAAGATTTTAACTCTTTAATTGCCAAATTCATAAATTATGTTGCTGATTTTGGGGGTAAAAAACCACAAAATTACTTATTTTCAATATAAAATGTGATTGTGGACTGGATTTTTTTTTACCTTTTATCACAGTCTTGGACATGTCAAAGATTAGAAACAACATTGGTTTTGATGCATTGTTAGTTTTTGTGCAGCATCAGATTTTAACTTTTTCTCCCTCATTTACTGTTCGTGGCTGTTTTTGCCCCATTGACTTCCATTATAACCACATTTTTTGATTGCAAAGCCATGACACCATAAAATCATGCATTTTTGATTGTTGGTGGTTTTCCCTGTTGGGAAGAGGTAAAATTAGTAATTTTTACTGTTGATAACCAGGTGGCACCATTAACCCTTTATATAGGCCTGTGCAAAAAAAAAGCTTAGTTTCTGGCTTTTACATGGAGTTATATGGAGTATAATAGCATAATAAAGTGTGTGTGTGTGTGTGTGTGTGTGTGTGTGTGTGTGTGTGTGTGTGTGTGTGTGTGTGTGTGTGTGTGTGTGTGTGTGAGAGAACTCACCTTGATGCGTCTGAGAAAATCAAAATATGCACCTCAGCTCTCAGAACTACATGGAGTAAACAAAAAACTAAGTAAGTGTATTTATGCATCTGCCTTTTGATGGTGAGAAATGCAGACTAAACAAAAACTAAGCAAGTGGATTTAAACACTTGCATGCGAGCCTGCTGGTCATTGATGGTGAGAAGAGCAGCAAGCAACATGAGAAAGGGCTTGACTTGTAGAGAAGTTCTAGAGATTGATCATGCAGCCGGACCCCTCCAGCGAGCTGCAGGATGTATTGTCTTCTCCCTCTGACACCGCAGACTCAGGAGAGGCAGACCATTATTTGGATGTGGCACCCTCATCATCCTCTCTAGCTTCCACTGAAGGCAAGGGGGATTTCGGAGGATCCTGGGTCTGGGTGGATTGGGAGAAACAGCGAAGTGTGGTTTTCCACCAACGCGGAGACAACTCCCTTTCTTCAGCCTGCCAGAGTCGTGATTTCATGGCCGACGCGCTATGCCATCGCAAGGGTCCAGAACATTGATTCTGTGTTCAATCTGTTTTTTACGGGCGCCGCACAATGAGAAACTGGACTGGGGTGGACTCCACAGATCTCCGTGCCTACATGGGGCTACTGATTTTGGCCGGTGTCTACAGGTCCAGAGGGGAGTCCACACGTTGCCTGTGGGATGATCGCAGTGGGTCGTGCGATTTTTAGAGCCACCATGTCCCTCTCAAGATTCAAAAAATCAGCAGAGCTCTGCGTTTTGGAGGTTGGTCATGCTGACAATGAGGTCAATAATCTCGTCGGTCCTGGAGTCGACTCTGGCAGGCTGAAGAAAGGGAGTTGTCTCCGCGTTGGTGGAAAACCACACTTCGCCGTTTCTCCCAATCCACCCAGATCCAGGATCCTCCGAATCCTCCTCGCCTTCAGTGGAAGCTAGAGAGGATGATGAGGGTGCCACATCCAAATAATGGTCTGACTCTCCTGAGTCTGTGGTGTCAGAGGGAGAAGACAATACCATCCTATGCAGCTCGCTGGAGGGGTCAGGCTGCAGAATCATCTCTAGAACTTCACTACAAGTCAAGCCCTTTCTCATGTTGCTTGCTGCTCTTCTCACCATCAAATGACCAGCAGGCTTGCATGCAAGTGTTCAAATCCACTTGCTTAGTTTTTGTTTAGTCTGCATTTCTCACCATCAAAAGGCAGATACATAAATACACTTACTTAGTTTTTTGTTTACTCCATGTAGTTCTGACAGCTGAGGTGCATATTTTGATTTTCTCAGACGCATCAAGGTGAGTTCTCTCACACACACACACACACACACACACACACACACACACACACACACACACACACACACACACACACACACACACTTTATTATGCTATTATACTCCATATAACTCCATGTAAAAGCCAGAAACTAAGCTTTTTTTTGCACAGGCCTATATAAAGGGTTAATGGTGCCACCTGGTTATCAACAGTAAAAAATACTAATTTTACCTCTTCCCAACAGGGAAAACCACCAACAATCAAAAATGCATGATTTTATGGTGTCATGGCTTTGCAATCAAAAAATGTGGTTATAATGGAAGTCAATGGGGCAAAAACAGCCACGAACAGTAAATGAGGGAGAAAAAGTTAAAATCTGATGCTGCACAAAAACTAACAATGCATCAAAACCAATGTTGTTTCTAATCTTTGACATGTCCAAGACTGTGATAAAAGGTAAAAAAAAATCCAGTCCACAATCACATTTTATGTTGAAAATAAGTAATTTTGTGTTTTTTCCCCCCCAAAATCAGTGAGATAATTTATGAATTTGGCAATTAAAGAGTTAAAATCTTGATTTTTTTAAAAACATTTAGTAGTTTTGAACAGGACTGAGGTTGATTAATAGATTTATGCAAAAAAAAATCAAAAAAATATTTATCTGATCAATTTTTACAGCAGTTTAAAGTAGTGGCTGTTTTCAGCCACGAACATAACGAAAGGGTAGTGAATTTGCCCAGAGTGTACTGTTGAGTTTTTGAAAAATTTCAAAGCATTTTCCCAAAATGTGTGTCAAAATAAGATTTGTCACCAAAAATCATTCCATTTGCTGAAACACAGAAAAAGTTATGGCCAAAATAAGACTAAAAAATACACCATAGTGGCTGAAAACAGCCCCAACAGCACATAAGGGTTAATATGCAAAAAAAAAAATATAAAAATCACTATAAGTAAGCCATTTGTGGGTTGATTTCCCGAAATCAGTAAACACTGCGGCTCTGAAGTATTTTCCAAAGAGCTCTGTTTGTTTGAGCAAACTGACCAGACCAAAATGTTTAGGAACACTTTTAGAAAACAATCTTATTTGGTGCAGAAGAAATTACAAACCTTACTTTCACTTTTACGTAAAAGTGTAAATGCAGATTTCCTCATTAAATCCCATTCTTCTATATATAATATATATATCATTGTACACTAGTTACACATGCTCGTATGAAAAAGAAAGACATATGTCATGTGATTTCCATAATAATGCCTGGAAATAAATTTGGGAGAAGGGTGAATGTGAAAAAAGACAAATACAAATAGTTTTCAGTCATGGGTTGAAAAAAATAAATTAAAGAATTCAGCAGACGTGTAGCAGAAAATAAGTATATTTATTAAAACCATCTATAAAAAATAATAATATAAAAAAGTCCAAAATCCCAAATGAAGATAATTCAAAGATATTACATTATTATGAGAGATAAAAACATTTAATAACTTGACTTAATTTTAAACTTAATATTATTTGTTGCTGCAGTCCAGTGATAGATTTCAGTGATATAGAAATAAAACAAATTGGTTACACTAAGGTGTAAAATACGCCTCCTTATCGTGGTGGAGGGGTTTGAGTACCCAATCGATCCTAGGAGCCATGTTGTCCGGGGCTATATGCCGCTGGTAGGGTCTCCTAAGGCAAACAGGTCCTAGGTGACGGGTCAGACTAAGAGTGGTTCACAAACCCTTTATGTTAAGAGCTAAAACAAGGACCGTGACGTCACCCTTCATGGTGCAGCCGGGCCCCACCTTGGAGCCAGGCCCGGGATTGGGGCTCGCATACAAGCGCCTGGTGGCCGGGCCTCCCCTCATGGGAGGCCCCTCATCAAATCAGCACCTCCAAATCCGAGGCCATGGTTCTCAGTTGGAAAAGGGTGGCTTGCCCACTTCAGGTGGGTGAAGAGCTCCTGCGAGGAGTGGAGGAGTTCAAGTTTCTTGGGGTCTTGTTCACGAGTGAGGGAAAGATGGAACGGGAGATTGACAGATGGATGAGGCAAGGGTGTTGAGTTACATTCAAGCTATTTTAAGGCATGAAGACATTTTTTTTAAAGGAAAAGACTTTTACATTTGTAATTTTTAAATTAGAGTTTTAGGGATAAACATATTGACTACAGAACTTTAAACTTCTGAAAACCTCAGCTGTTCATGTGTAGAATTAAGCATATAGGCTTTTTATTATTATTTGGTTAAGCACAAGCTTTAAAACCCCCAAATTGGGTGAAAAAGTTTTTATAACGAAACCGCACTGAAACACATCATGCCTTCCTATCAGATGATGTAAGACTTTTTGGAAAATGTGCCACTAAAATAAGGATGAGCTCACTGGAACTGAATAAAAGTTGAATGAACGAATGCTGTTTTTAAATATTGCAATTTATCTTACATGATTGAAATGTATTGACTTGGTTATTGATTATCAGATAATGTGACTAACCAGTAATTGAAAACACCTGATTCAATCCACTCAGGATGAGGAGAGAATGCAAAAAAAAAAAAATGTTTAGACCAAAGGGCTCAAAGGTTACAAGCAGAAGAAAAGTCCACATCTGAGCTGATGGTGGCACTAGAGGGTTTGACTCAAGGTACTATTTGGGTACTTGACCCCTAAAAACTAAAATAACTTTTCCCCACATGTATGAATGCACTGCAATGAGAATTCAAAGTCTCAATTATCAGTTGTTTACGTTTTTTATGTTAAATTCTTTATTTGATCTCTTTCTTAATTATTGAATCTCTTTCTCCAACACATTTTATGTAAGCTGGAGCTGAGCAGACTAGTTGGAACATGAATTAAGTTCATGATATGATTGTCAGTGTCTAACATCTGCAATGATGGTCCAAAATGACTGTTATCATTTTTCTCTCTTCCAGAATACAGTCTTAATGAAAACCAAATGCTCAATCACAATAGTTTAACAGAGGCACACGAGTGTCTGTTCAAATACAGCTGAAAGCAATTATAGGCTTATTCTTTAGTTCCACTTTCATTATGATCTTAAGGAACCAACGGTAAGTTAAAGTGCTCGAACTAACGCAGCTTAAGGTCAGTCCAACATGCAATTCTAATTAAAGGGGAAATTGTTTTCCTCTGTAAAATAAATTTTTATATATATATTATTTGACATGAACTATTTGCAGATTTGTCTTTATTGTCCATGGAAATAGCAGCTAGGCCATCTGGACGAAAGAAGAAGAAGAAGATAAAGAATTCCCGGTGGGCTGATCGGCCAAATGATTTCATGAACGGAGAGGAATGAGAGGGGATTTCTACTGAAACCTGTAATTGATTTGAATCTATTTTGGTGAAGGGTGGCTCAATGGGTAGTACTGTGAGCAAGGTCACAGCAAGAGAGGTCTTCGTTTGAGTCCCATGTTGGAGGGGTTTTCCTGGGCAAAGACATGCAGGTCAAATGATAAAATAAAATGCTATAAAAATTAAATAAGTGAGAAAAAAGCAGGTAAGAAAGCATCTGATCATAGCGATGTGGATATGTTTGTACAAAATCTGCAATTTGGCACTAGTCCAGATGCATCATCCTACCCCCAACACTGTGCATGACACAAGATAACCTCTTACGACCTTTTACATGCAATTTTCATTATTCTGATTATTCGCTAAGAATTGTGGTTATTTGTACTGCCATTTTTCACGTCCCAATGCACAGCACACATGATGAACATACGTGTGTTACTGGCCAATGCTTTAATCTACTTTTGCCAAATACAAAACACATTCTACTAACGTCAAACTGACAACTCTGTTTTATCAGCATCACAAAAATGTGATTCCTACATTACCTTCTATGTTTATGAATGACATAAACATGACAACATCATCCATGTATGTCACAAGCAAAGCATATGAACACTTTGTTCAGAGTGGAATAGATGCAATTAAAGTGTTTGCATGCCTTTTTATTGCGATTAAGATCAGCATATGCCACATATTTTACTACTATTATAGTAACTATGATTATGAACTTAATCACATCAATTTGATCAAAGAATTGCATTTATATGAGGTAAAGTTTAATCATTCACAATATTGCCTCAATCTCATTATAATTGCATTATTAAGAGTGCATATAATGAAATCATTGTTGAAAAGTCTTCAAATTCAGGAATTAGATTTTCAATTGTAATTGCATTTCGATATGTTTTTCCACGACTGAATTCTGATCACAGCACTATTGACCCTCGAGAGCTGAACCGGCCTTCAGTGTATTCATGTTTTTACTCATGTCTGCCCTCAACAGATCGAGAGAAGAATAAATGAGAATACACCTATTAAATAATCGTCATAGACCAATTGTTATTAAGTCAAGTCAAGTTACCTTTATTATCGCTTTTAACAATAGATTGTTTCAAAGCAGCTGTACAAACAGGAAAACAATGCAACAAAGTTAGCTTATGCTATACAGAAGATCAAGAAGAAAATAGCGTCTCAGTCCATCTTAAGTCACTTCAGTGATGGTTAATTTCGGTTGTAAAAAAGATAGTTCATTTATTTATACAACTGCTCTGGACAAAACAGAATTTTGGAATTTTTGAGATTTTGAGATCGCAGTAGACGTGAAGGACTATAATGCGCTGTGAGCTCACTCAAGTACTGCGGAGCTAAACCATTTAGTGCTTTGTAATCAGCAATATTTAAAAATGTATACAATGTTTAATAGGGAGCCAATGCAGTGCTGACAGAACGGGTCTATTATGGTCATACTTCCTGGTTCTGGTAAGAACTCGAGCTGCTGCGTTTTGAACTAGCTGTAGTTTGTTTGTTAAGCGTGCAGGGCAGCCACCCAGTAGAGCATTACAATAATCTAGCCTTGAGGTCATGAATGCATTAACTAACTGTTCCGCATTTGTCATTTAAATGCATATGTCGTAATTTAAATATATATTTTTAAGATGGAAGAATGCGGTTTTACGAATACTAGAATACTAGACACATGACTTTCAAATGAAAGATTGGTATCAAAGAGCACACCAGGTTCCTAACCGACGACGAAGACTTGATCCATCCATCAAGTGTTAGACAGTATTCTAGTTTGCTACGTGCAGAGGTTTTTTATCCAATAATTAGAATCTCTGTTTTTTTCATTGGAAGGTGTCTACAAGCCAGCATGAACGTTTCTGGAAAGTTTGCTTTGGTGGGCTGTTTTGGACTACCAAATCTAACTCCAAAGTAACTTTTTTTTTTTTTTGTCACACTAGTTCACTTAAAGTATATCGGGACCCTAATAGAATGTAACATTTTTGTAGGCGTGAGTAAATGTGTGTCTTAACAATATTGTTCATTTTTACATGGTAAAATGTAGTTGTTTTTCACTACTATTTACACCAATTATAGCTTTAGTGAACAAATCAGAATTTACCCCAGCACTACTTCAAGCTGTAAACAATTAAGATTCAAGTATGTTTTAGGGTCTGTTATAAAGAAGGTTGTCTCTTGTCATTGGTTTTCTGCTTTAGTTTGATTTGATTTGATTTAGATTTAGTTTATTAGCATGAGCATAAATAGCCCAGTGTTGTTCTTGGTCCTTTTTTAAATGTTATTTTTGTTACTCCATCATTTACTTTGGATTTATGCGTTTTCTCCATGAGTCTTTGTTTCCATGTTCATTACTCTTGTTTTTGAATTGTTTCATGGAATTTTGGTTGCAGAACTTTTATTCAACAAAGCCAAAAACTGTGTTTGTCTTTGCTTGTCTTGAGACTCACCTGCTTCACAGAATGTCTGAACTGAATCTGAACCCGGTGGCTGAATTAATCATCTTTTGGCTGAGCTCCATGGGTGTGTCTGAATATAGTTGAACGTTTCGCACCTTGGTGAGAGAGGTTAGGCCATGGCATGGGCAAATTCCAAATGGCTCTTTTGCACCCTTGAAGGGGACGCCATTTGAAGGGACTTTCCAAACGGAATTGGACAACTATTTTAAAAGCAAATTCAACTGGTCTTTTTTTGCTGATTTCAGGACACTCATTAAAGAACTGGGGCTGGAAGGCAAGGTTACCCATCTATAAGCAGCAAACAAACGGGAGAAATGACAGCTTTAGCGTAGGTTCTGCCAGGAAGACTCAATCAGCGTGCCACGTATTACTTCTCTTCTAACCAATCATGTGCTAACACTCACAGTGTAAAATATCGGTACTTACATTCGTCTGAGTTCGCAGATGCTGACGCTGCCAAGTACCTCCATCCTCCCCAACCACCACCAAGATGGTACCTTCCCCTTCGTCCTCCCCACCACCACCAGGATGGTCCCTTCCTTAACCTCCAGGGGGGGGTCGGCTGCGCCCCTGCCTTCGTCTTCAGGCAGGATATGCAGATTCCGCTACCCTCGCATTGCTCTCTAAGGACGGGGCCTACGCCAAAGAACTTTATAAATTCATGCTTGCTGGGCTGTTAATAAATATATGCTGTTATATCAATTTATCTCCCGAGTCTTTCTGGTAGAACCAAAAAAAAAAAGAAATGCAAGGTGTTTTCACGCATCAATAATTGTGATGTTGTAGAAAATGTATCAGGATATCACACCATCCAAATGGATTTGGCAAGGTGTGATGGTTATGTTAGTCTTTACCAAAATTCTTAATACATTTTCATTTCATTTATATACGTTTTCTGTACAGCTTTTCGTAGATAATGTTGCCCCATTAGTTTTTTATTATTATTGTGGATTAATGTTTCAGATTTTCCTGTGAATCAGGGATGCAGCTGCAGTTTCAAAATGTTTTAAAATGCTTGTCTAATCTTTCGCTCTCTCTCTTTAGGAGTTGGAAATTCCCCCAACAGGGGTTGGCACAGAGTCCGGAGAGGCTACTACTGCTACATGGCCTTGGTTCATCCTAATGGATGAGGCTATTGGGAATCATCCCTCCACCACCTGTTGTAATATCCTCATCTGGGCCACCAGCTTCATCTGTCTCTGTGGCTGCTTCTCCATAATCCCACCAAGCTGGACGTAAAAGGAAACGATCCAGTGACCTCTTGGACTTCCTGAAGTTGGAAGCAGAAAAAGTAGATGCAAGAGAGAGAGCAGCAGTGGAGCAGAGTGAACAATTCGTGTCACTGTTCGAAACCTTCATTTTAAACTTAAAAAATGTAAGGTCTGGGTAAAAAATAACATAAAAATCTTGTAAAAGGAAATTTAATAAAATGTTAAATATAATAAGAAATATTTTATTTCTTGGCGTAAATAATTTTGCAGTAATTAAACTAACAACATTGTAAAAACAATATTAAATTACAACTTAAATAGTCTTAAAAATAAATTTGCCTTCTTAGATACTTTTCTAGCAGGCATTTTTTATATTCTGTAAAATAAAAATCTGTCAGGCTAGTGAAAAAAAGTATCACTATAAGTATAGTGTAATTTGTCTGTACATTTAATTTGAACGGATTATTTTGTTTTAGACGCAAGTCAAATGTAGTCATGGTCCTCCAGATGTGTGTTGGCTGCTGCTGACCCCTGTGCTGATGGTCGTGTCATTGCTCTCCTGACGAGTTGGCTGGTCCTCAGTTTCATTTGCCTCTGGATGCACTGGATTCTCCTCATCTCTTGCAGCCAGGCACAGGTTGTGTAGCATTGTACACGCCGCAACAATTTTTGGGGGAAAATGTGTGGTGAACCATCAAAGATTGCAGAAATATCAACGCTATCTCACGACCAATTCATACGAATTTGTACGAGTGATTAAAAGGTGGCTAATTCGTACGAATTTGTACGATTTGTCTAAACCCACGTGATGGGTAGGTTTAGGGGCGGGGGGTCAGGGGTAGGTCATTCGTATGAATTCATACGATTTTGGCAAATCGTAAAATATGTACGATTTAGCAAAAAACGTACAAATTCGTACGAGTGAGGTCGTATGAATTGCTACGAATTAGCCACCTCGTAAAATTTGTACGAATTGCCGTGAGATCGGGTTGGAAATATTGCCCGCCAACGATTCTTCAGCATTCCAAAGGCTCTCTCTCTATTATTGATCGGGCCCTTTCATGGTGCTGGTTAAAGCATCCTTCAACAATGCCTTGCCCCTTGGCCAATTATGTCCTAATATGTCCTAACCCTTGAAAGCAGTGATGAGGCCTGTTGGCTCTTGCAAACAAGAGGTAGCCACCATCTCCAAGGATGAAAAAGCCAGGTGGTGGGTATGACCTTGACAGATAAACAGGGCTGTTTTTTTAAGACTCTAGAGTCATGCATAGACCCCGGGAAACCAACAAAGATGTCCAAAAACTTGCACTGTGGTCACAGATTGCCTAGAGAATGACTGATGGATGGGTAAAGTTTCCTGTTGTAGTAGCACTGACCTAATACTTTTCCTGGAGCTCTTATACTAATGTATGTAGCAGCCATCGATAGCTCCTAAAAGCAGCATGCCTACTAGGGGTGGAGCCGAACCCGAATACGGTATTCGGAAAGGCACAAATAACGTGTTTTTTACAAATACTTATTTTGAACAAATACTTTAAAAAATATTTGTATTCGGGAACAAAAAAAACTTTATATCAAAAAGCTGTGTTTCCTTATGAGACCGCAGTGCACGCCCGGATGAGTGAGTGAGTGACGGACACAGGCTGCTCCACACAGCAACAGAGAGCGAAAAAACTCTTAACTCCATCACTATTTTTGTTGAATAGATTTCTGTACCTTAACTGGGTTCCTGAGGCAGTTTATAACTTTCGGGAAGCCGGAGTTTGATCGGGAGATTATTCCATTACGCTGCATTATTGACGTCTGCAGTCGGTGCTCTCATGTTCGCTCTGTTTACGTAACGTCAGCTGTTTAGCGCGGTAATTTAGACAATAGGCTGTTGACAGAGTAACGTTAACGTTCGGTTAAAAAGTTTAAAAATGCTTGTGTATTTGTGTCGAATTGTATGCACATGTGGGAGTTATATGGTACGTTTAAGTTACTCTGTCTTTTGCAGACAGCAAGGTGTAGGCTGTATGCTTCATAATGTTCACAATGGTATTTTATAGTTGTTGGTTTAACCATGGATGAGGTAATGGCTGTTATGTTATTTTCTTTTCAATGACGTTCATTGTTTCATTGCTGGATTTATGGAAAAACATCAACCAATATTGCATATACATAATTATTGTAATGGATATAATTAAAGAATACTTACACTATAACGTAAATTAGAAGGGTAACGCAAAAAAAAATTTTTTTTACGCCTATTTTGAATTTTATCCGAATACAAATACAAATACTTTTCCCCCCTCAACAAATACAAATACAGATACAAATAGCGGCTGCTTTGCACACCCCTAATGCCTACCAAGCCTCTCAAAACCTTGGCCAATCTCTTCCACTTCAGCTTCTGTAGGCCTTCTTATGATGACTGGTAGATGATTTTGTTGTGCATTACAGACAGAGTTGCATGTCCTTTGTACAGTTGTCATTGGCACACTGAAAGCTTTAGCTACAACTCTGCACAATGTTCCACAGGCAAGCCCTTTTGAAGGGAGTAGGGTATAGGGACTTCCGTTTGGAATTTGCCCCATATGACTGGGATGCTAGAACAGTGTTTCCCAACACTACAAACTCAGGCCCTGTTTACACGAGAGCGCTCGCGGGTGAAAGCGTAAAAATATTTTATCGGATGTGCCTTTCGTTTACACGGCAACGGCATTTTTGGGGCTTAAAAACGCAAAAAAGTGAAACCACCCTCCAGAGTGGAAATCTTAAAAACGCTCCACCATCGCGTTCCCGTCTAAAGGGTAAAAACGGTGAAGGCGTTTACGTACATGTTTACGTCACAGGCATGCGCCAGTACAGGAAAATAACAAAACATTATCTAACTAAAATATAGCATTAATTTCATTGACCAAAAAGAAAAAAAAAATCTGTAATTTTTGAGCGACACGCGAAGAGCACCGAGGGTTAAAGCAGCGGCTTTACCGTATTAAACATGAAAAACTGTGTCAGCGGCTCTTTCACTTTTAGTGCTTCACATTGCCACCTAGCCGCCTGGAGAGCACACTTCATCGAATTTCACACACTTTTGCGTCACCATATGCACGCAGATTTCCCCCCAATAACGCTCGTCTAAGCGCAGAATAAAAAGTGATAACGCAACGCCACTTTTGCGTTTTCTCTTCAGATCGTTTCCGTGTAAACATAGCCTCAGTAGCCTGCAACTTTCTAATAATCCTGAAGGCCTTGATTGGCTTGCTCAGGTGTTTTTGATGATGCTAAACTCTTGGTGTCCTTGTTGTGCTCTTACTATTTTTGTCACTTCATCACTTTCTTTGGATATATATGCTTTATGCTATATGTTATATAGTCTTTTGTTTACCATTTCATTCTGTCGTTTATGGTCAGTTACACTTGTTTTTGAATTGTTTCATGTACTTTATAACTGGGATCCTAGAGCAGTGTTTCCCAACCCTGATTTTGGAGACACCTCAACTCTACACATTCTCAGACTCTTCCTAATCAACCACACCTGAATCAACTTGAATCAACTCAGTTCATTAGTAGAGACTTCAAGACTTGAAATGGATGGGTTAAGCCAGGTGCACACTGTGCGATTTATCATAGTCCTTTATGATTGTTGCTTGTCAGACTGCAAGTCATGTTACACTGTAAGATCTCAGTTGTCATTAACGTCAGACTGTACAGCAGTCGAGACGCGTTGAAAACGGACTCACTCAGGAAAATCTCGTCGGGAGTTTTACATCATTAATCAATGACACTTTCGGTGATGTGAGCTGCATTACATGAGGGATTGAAATGGTGGCTTCAAAGAAATCTCTAATGTTTTTTTGGTCATGGCTTGTCTTGAAAAACGAAGACAATTTGACGGTCATCATAGGAGAAGTCAAACTGCAGGACTGTGAGTCAAATCTTCTGACACTGCCAGAATTTCATCTGAGTTTATCCTGATCGCAACGGTCATTTAACGGCTGTCGGTGAACATGTAAAACTAACAATCAAAGACTTCAGATTGTAGCCTAGGATCAGAGGGATCTTTTAGGATTTGCCTAATTTGTCTCAGGCGGCCAAATTGTGGCCAAAATCGCACAGTGTGCACCCGGCTTTAGATCAAGCAATTTTCGTCCTATTTTGAGCCAAATTCTGACTCGTCCGACTCTTTTTTTGAGTGTGGCTGATTTTCAGCGTTTGTCAGGAATTGTTGACAGTTGAAGCAGAGATACGAACCAATTGCCCTAAACTCAGTGTTTTTTCCCTCAATGCGCCTGCACGAAAACAGAAGTTAAACCATTTCATCTCTAAATAATGCAGCAAACATTATATATAATAAAATAATGTTTCTTACCTCCAGTTCGTGTTGCAAAATGGATAAACCATCCACGTCTTCCATGCCACCTGTGTACTGTACATATATACCTGCCTCTTTTATTAATCACTTTCACTTTAATTACTAATTTATTTAATGTTTATGATTGGTGATCAAAATGAACAAGTCATAATAGATATTTTTCCATTTTAAACCATGAAGACGAGTCAGTGGATATCACACAAACAATGTGCAAAGTCAGGTATTCACTATACAGAAAGTGAAAGTAAAGTCTGATGTGCTTACGGAGCATATTCTCTCAGAGATAACGAGAGTGAAATCTTCAATGCTGATAACGGTAGGCTATATATTTAACTGTCTTCATTTATTTTCTTAATTCTCTTGTGGCCCATAGGCTACAGTACGTAGTGAACAAAAGAGAAGTATCTTGTGTTAAACAAGTGGTTTATGAAGGCTGCTTTAAATTTTTATTGATGCCTGATTATTGCAGTGTTCAGACATATTATAGAGCATTAACAATTTTAATTGTGGACCTATAATTCATTGTATATGTGATGGGGCGCTTTTTAACTTCTCTTGACTACGCCACTCCAATTTTGCTTGGGTAAAAGATCCCAAATCCCTAGAGGGTTTCCTGCTCGGCTATCCAATTAAATGAATAAACTTAAGGCAAAATTACTATAAAAAAATCAAAGCATCACTTTTATTAAATACATGGATTCTGGTCTCATTTGATTTCACTCAAAAGCTGGCCAAACTTACTTTTGAAAGATGGCAGTACAAGTAACTATGGAGGGTAACAACACTTCAAAAAAGAAAATACACCCAACTAATGAATTATTTGTGATTTTATTCATTAGTTGGGTGTATTTTCTTTTTTAAGTGTTGTTACCCTCCAAATGAGACAAGAATCCATGTATTTAATAAAAATCAGGAACTGTAACCATTCCACTCATAGGAAGTGGCATATTTAAAGGGAAATTACACCGTCTGTGGACACCCTCAGCAGCAACTTTTGACTATTGACTTGGCTACATATAATTGACTACATATAATTGGCTTACATTTTTTAAAATAATTTTTAACGAGGAGTAAGCGATGGTTCAGCTTTTCATCTGAAGAATCCTGTAATCCTCTACCAGAAACAGTCTATCTGTCTTTTGAATAAAAGTAGAAGATGGAGGACGCTGGGCTCAGCATGTGAGCCTGTCCCTTAGGTTCCACTCCAGTTCTGTTTCCTCACAGCTGATCTCAGTTCCTGCTGAGTCTCCTGCAGCTGTCCCAGCTTTTTTGTTTAAGTCTGCTCATATGTACTGTCTGTCCGTCTGTCTTGCAACTTGCAATACGTGCCAGTGGTTGCATTTTTGCAAAATTACATTGTGATGCTTCTTGCCTTTTACTGCCTTTAGTGTTTATTTCAGCTGGAAACTGCAGTTAATTGGATGTATAAGTATGTTAGTGGAGTTTTGCAAAAATTTAGGTAGAGGTACTTTTGGTAACACTTTATTTTAATGTGCATACAGTAGTTACATATAATTACTATAATAAGTACATGTAGTAAAGTAACCCTAAACCAAACCCCACACCTAACAGTAACTCTATAGTAAGTACATGTAGTTCTCTAATATTACTCAGTACTTATTTGATGACTTATTTTGCTGTCACACCTGTTCATAACTGATTCTCCAGGCTATAGTCTCCTGAGTGTCTTGACAACCCATGTTCTTGAGTCTGATCTTGTTTTAATCTGCTTTCCCAGTATTCGCCTGTGTGTCTGCGTCTTCCATCCCAATCCAGGAGTCTGTATCCTCAGAACGTGACCTGTGACAGTGTCTCAGTCATCTAAGATTTAATGGTTTCTGTTCTTGTGCCTGTTTTTATCCCTAATCCTATGTATGTGTCTGTCTTGCAGGCTCTTAACACACAAGATGATGAATACTTGATACTATAATGGCAGTCTAAGCCATTTTCCATTCTCCACCATTTCCACAGAACAGGGGTCGTGTACAAAGGATTTTACATGTAAATCCATAAACTTGCAGTGTAACCGTTTACTTTTCGTTTCGCAGTTAAAAATCAAACTTTAAGGTGCAGTATGTAATGTTGACAGCTTGCGTTGGTTACAATGGGTACTGCTGTCCAAATGCAAAATATTGGAGAGAGTTGTTTCCCCGCCCCCTCCTCCTCAGACTTGACGCTCAAGTGGGTTGCCAGATTGAGGTCACACAACAGGAACTAGCGCAAGTGAATGCAACAAGCCTTTTTTTGTGTGTGTTTTAATACGCCTCTGGACATAGATCTTTCTAGATGGATGACGAGGATTTTTAGGTTGGTTAGAATCTGCGATCTCTGACCCAGTTCGTTCACTGTTCCCTTTCGTAGGGAACTCGCACTGCGTCGTCTGAAAACGACTCTTTGGGGACGCTCCCTAAGCATACGCCTCTGAAGTATGAATGAAACTAATCCAATCCTGATTGGTGTTGCGTCGTGACGTAACATGTGACGGCATAACCGGATGCATAAAAGTGTCGCCGGCGCACACACACATTAGCTTTCGCTCTTCAGCAAGCGCTCTCTGTTTTTGTCTGTCTTATTTGGTGTTGTCTGTCTGATCCAGTCACTGTATTATGGCGAGTGAGCAATTCATTAGATGTGTGCACCCCTGCCCAAAATATATTACGAGTGGGGACACGCATCAGTTGTGTGTGAATTGTTTTGGAGTGTAACACACGCACGGGCAGCTCTCGAGGGGGGCTGTCTGTGATCTCTGTGAAACACTCCCTATCAGTACTGCGCTCGCGTTCCCCGTGGTTCAGGTCCCGCGTCCGTTGAGGCGGCGCGGTGACTCAGATCGCGGGGTTCGCAAAGGGATCTTGCAGACGAGGATGAGACTGCTGCGGCACTTTCTCATTCTTCATCTGAAGGTTCTAAGGCTCTCGTTCATAGTGCAGAAGCCCGCGCTGCGGCTTCTTCTGCCCGTGACGAGACCTCGATGTTTGAACTATCTGCTTCCGAGGGAGTGGATGTGTTCAGCATCGAGGCGGCCGGAGGAGCGTGAGTTAAATTCACCAGCTCGCGTTCCCCGCGGTTCGGGTCCCGCGTCCGTTGAGGCGGCGCGTCGACTCAGATCGCGGGGTTCGCAATAGGATCTTGCAAATGAGAATGAGACTGCTGCGGCACATTCTCATTCCCTATTTGAAGGTTCTGTGGCTCCCTTTCATGGTGCAGAAGCCCGCGCTGCGGCTTCTTCTGCCCGTGATGAGAACATGATGTTTGAACTATACTTCTGAGGGAGTGGATGTGTTCAGCATCAAGGCGGGTGAGCGTGAGTTAAATTCACACAGCTCGCGCGCGGCGAATCAGATCGCGGGGTTCGCGATAGGATCTTGCAGATGAGAATGAGACTGCTGCGGCACTTTCTCATTCCCTATTTTAAGGTTCTAGGGCTCCCGTTCATGGTGCAGAAGCCCGCGCTGCGGCTTCTTCTGCCCGTGATGAGAACCTGATGTTTGAACTATCTGCTTCTGAGGGAGTGGGTGTGTTCAGCATCGAGGCGGATGAACGTGAATTAGACTCGCCAGCTCACGTTCTCCGTTGTTCAGGTCCGCGACTCAGATGGGGTTCGTAAATAAAATAAATAATAAAATATGAATTTTGCTGATGAGAGTGAGACTGCTGCGGCACTTTCTCATTCGAATGGTTCTAAGCCCGCGATGCGGCTTCTTCTGCCCATGACAAGCACCCGATGTTAAAATAAAAAATCTTCAACATCGAGGCTTAATAGCGTGTTGTGATCCGTGCTGTGGCCAGATGAAAATTAACTGGCCACATGTTAGACAGGAAGCGCTTAATAAATAACTAAGAAAGGAAATATTAACACTTCCTGCAGCAACAATCACAACATCAGCGCCAGAGCTTACCATTTTTATTTATTTATTTATTTTTCCTGACTTGTATAATGAGTTATCATGGGATAAACCCCACTCCTTCCTCTAGAGCCCCTCCCTCTGGAGTTTGGCAACAGATAAATTTATCTCGCTCTTTTGATCAGAAGGATGACCTGAGGGCCGTCCTTCAGGCAAGAGGGCTTCAGGAAAGAGGTTCTACCTGAAATAAAAATTAGACCCTTTCCCTCCCACCCCCCCGTTGTAGAGCAACTGAGGTTGTTCTCACAGCGGAGCCCTCAGGAAAACTATGTAGTTGCCCGCCGTCCAAGACGCTTCGGGCCACATCAGTTTCCAGCGAACGCATACCGTTGTGTTCGCTCCAAAAAGCTTGAAAAAGGGCATTGACTATGGTTACAAAATCGGTCTCGACTAATCCCTGCCGGTCATCTGCTTCAGGGGGGTCGAGAACAATGCTCAAAGAATACCCGAAACCAGCCTCGAGGGGCTGGTTTCCGTAATAGATTTTGTTGAAGCGTGTCAAACGCTTACCCAACATATCTGCATGGGTCCTGCGTATAAGCAGGATTGGGTGATGGAACAAAAAGTATACTCTTTACTGGTCAGAGAGGCCATATGATGGGTTCCTCCTCCAGACAGGGAGTCCGGATTTCTCAGCCGGTACTTTATAGTTCCAAAGAAGGATGGAGGGTTCCTGCCGATTTTAGATCTGAGTCACTTAAATCGTTCTCTGAGGAGCTTCAGGTTCAAGATGCTCATCGTGAATCAAATCAGGTCCGAGGACTGGTTTATCACGATAGGTCTAAAAGACGCATACTTCCGTGCTCCATCCTTCCAATATACAGGAGGTTCCTGAGGTTCGCTTTCGGGGGCGAAGCGTACCAAATTCGGGTTCTTCCGTTTGGCCTAGCACTCTCCCCTCGCAAAAGCTCCAAGTGTATGGATGTAGCTCTGGTCCTACTGAGGCTTCAGGACATCCTCACACTTAATTGAATCGACGACTGGCCCATTCTGGCTCAGTCTCGAGCAATGGCAGTTCGGCATCGAGATGTCGTCCTTGGCCGTATTCCGAGCTTGGGGGTGAGACTCAACACGAAGAAAAGCGTGTTGGTACCAGCTCAGAAAACTACGTTTCTGGGCGTGGTATGGAACTCAGATACAATGTGGGCACATATGTCTCCCGCGTGTATTGAGTCCATCTGGGCCATGGCATCCGGGATAAAGCTAGGCCAGGCCATCACTGTAAAGCAATTTCTAAGACTGCTGGGCCTCATGGCAGCTGTGTCCAACATAATACCTTTTGGACCTTCTACACATGAGGCTCCTTCAGTGGTGGCTGATAGCCAAGGGGATTTCCCCAAGGGGGGAATCCGTTCCGAACAATCAGGGTTACGCGCCGATGCCTTCGTTTCCCTAATTAATATGGAAGAAACCTTGCTTCCTGTCCCAAGGGCCAGTGTTAGCAGCGTCATGTCGCCGGAAAACCGTTTCGACAGGCGCCTCCTTCACTGGCGTGGGCGCGGTCATGGATGGCCGCTTTGCCAGGGGTCTGTGGCAGAACCATCAACATGTTTGGCATATATTTTGCCTAGAGATGTTGGCTGTGTTCAGGGCTCCGAGGAGCTTCCTCCCAGACATCAATTTATCTGAACCGACAAGGGGGACTCAGATCGCGCCCTCTATCCAGACTGGCGCATCAGATTAATCTATGGTCCCAGGGGAAATTATTATCTATTAGAGCAATATATGTCCCAAGGGTTCAGAATCAGGGAGCAGACATCCTGTCGAGGCAGGGGCTGAGGCCCGGGGAATGGAGACTTCACCCAGAGGTGGTGAAGTTGATATGGCAGAGGTTGGACCAATGGAAGTGGATCTGTTTGCGTCTCGAGAGACGTCCCACTTACCACTTTGGTTCTCCCTCACTCATCCAGCCCCACTGGGGTTGGATGCCATGGTACAGGCTTGGCTGAGGCTTCGCCTGTATGCTTTTCCCCCGATCGCTCTGCTCCCGGGAGTCCTGGAGAGGGTCCGTCAGGAGGGCATCAGTCTTCTTCTGATAGCCCCGTTGTGGCCGGCCCAAGTATGGTTTTCAGACATATTTTCACTTCTGATAGCTCCGCCGTAGCAGATTCCTCTGAGGAGGGATCTGTTGTCTCAGGCGGAGGGCACAATATTCCACCCTCGCCCGGAGCTGTGGAAATTGTGGGTCTGGCCCCTGAAGGGGTCCAGTACCTAGATGCCGGTCTATCAGCTGGGATGGTCAAAACCATACTTAGCTCTAGGGCTCCGTCTACTATGAGATTATATGGCCTCAAGTGGTAGGTTTTTCCACTTGGAGTGGAGAACATGAGTTAGATCCAGTTAACTGCCCAGTGGCTTCAGTTCTGGAGTTTCTTCAAGATCGTTTCTCTGCGGGTCTCTCCCCGTCCACACTTAAGGTGTACGTGGCTGCCAGTTCGGCGGTCCATGCACCACTGAGTGATGGGCCTTTGGGGAGGCACCAACGGGTCATACTATTTCTCCATGGTACATGGAGGTCAGGTCCTTCCTGGGACCTGGTGGTGGTTCTCGAAGGGCTATCCCTGGCTCCCTTCGAATCCCTACAGTCGGCTTCGCCTAGGACCTCACGTTCAAGATAGCCTTTCTCTTAGCTGTTTCTTAAAATTATTAAGAGAGTGGGAGATCTCCAAGCCCTGGCACTAACGCCAGCTTGCTTGGGGTTTTGCCCCTGGCAGAGTTAAGGCCATCCTGCACCCGAGACCCAGCTATGTGCCTTAAGTGCATTCTAACATGGCTAGGTCCATGGTCCTGCGAGCATTTCATCCTCCACCTCATGTGTCGGCAGAAGAAGAGAGGTTCCTTTGCTCTGCCAGTCAGGGTTCCAAGTATTTACCTTGAGGGGTCCTCTTCTTCGAGGAGGTCGGACCTACTGTTAGTGTGTTTTGGGTCACCTAATGAGGGGCTCCCGGCATCCAAACAAACCATAAGTAGGCCTACAAGGTGCGCAATTTGCCTTCACCTTTGGCCGTAAGGGCTCATTTTAACAGAGGCATGGCGTCCTCTAGGGCCCTCCGTTCGGGAGTGCCCCTCCAGGAGATCTGTGAGGCAGCCGGTTGGGCTACCCTGCACACTTTCATCAGGTTTTATTGTCTTCACCTCCTTAGTGCGTCTGGCGCACGAGTGCTCTCGTCCTAGCTCAAGTGCCTGAGATCAGCTTCACTCTAGGACAGGCTTTTTCGGTGCGTGGCCTAGTGGGTATTCGTTCCCCAAAGAGTCGTTTTCAACGACGCAGTGCGAGTTCCCTACGAAAGGGAACGTCTCGGGTTACGACTGTAACCCTTGTTCCCTGAGGAGGGAACGAGACACTGCGTCGTCTTGCCACGCCCCTTAACGCCTGGGAGCGGCTTGCTTCATCGCGAGGCTAATGTGTGTGTGCGCCGGCGACACTTTTATGCATCCGGTTATGCCGTCACATGTTACGTCACGACGCAACACCAATCAGGATTGGATTAGTTTCATTCATACTTCAGAGGCGTACGCTTAGGGAGCGTCCCCAAAGAGTCGTTTTCAACGACGCAGTGTCTCGTTCCCTCCTCAGGGAACAAGGGTTACAGTCGTAACCCGAGACGCTTCCATTGGCTGCAATGTGCTGTTTTCCGCCAACTGGCAACCCGGGGTGTCGACTATGTGTACTATACTATGTGTAAATTGCCAATGGGTGGAATCACACAGACCAAAACAAAAACAGACATTTCGACACAGAACGCACATTTCAAAATAGAATAACTGGCTGTAGCATTGTTTTTCAGAGAAACAAATATGTAAACTTGGCATGCTTCCTCAATATCTTTAAAGATATGATCATATTTTTATGCTTTAGTACAGTCAAAAAATTACATACAGCACATTTAAGAACTATTTACACTTGCTCACGCTTCAAATTAAATGTGAATTTGACAAATTCAATGGTCAAAACACAGTACCAAACCCGTCCTTCCGGTTGCTCACACACTATGAAATTGACACTGATACGGTATAAATATACAGAATATGTTTATATTACTATACAAAATATCACTTTAATATCCAGAAAACATTTTAATCCTCTTTTGCACCCCTTGGTGCCTGCCTTGGTCAAATTCCTAAATATTGCATCTTAGTGATGTTTATTGTAGTGGTTTAAAATGTGTCAACCATGTGTTCAGTGTTACAGATTATTTTCTAACTTTGTATTCTTTTTTTCCACTGCCTCATGTGATGGAATGCGGATGAGATTGAAATGTTCATGTAAGGTCTCTTCGCATAAAGCCCATCATGTGACTGGACATTTCAGGCATTTCATGAATGGGTATTGTCATATGGTCAACAATTATATGTCTTCAGGTAAAGACAATAACCTTTTACTCCTTAAATTGCGGTAAAATTGCTGGATTGCTTTTTTCGATAAATATACCACATCTGTAGACTTTTTACCATTAAGATATCATTCATACATCAGAACTAAAAAAAAAAACATAATATCGGTGATGTTCATCATCAGAGACTTCTTACACCAATATTCACACAAACATCAAAACGGTAATTGCACAAAAAAATGGCAGAATTGGTTTACCAGTATTTATCAACAGGACCTGTTCATACAGGATCGCTTGTACTTATCTGGAATAGAATGTACTGTATGTATAAAAGTGCTTATTGCTGTCTGCAATAATACAAATTAATAAGAAAATGGCTTTGAAAAAATGCTCATTAAAGGTTATGATTATAATACCCTAAACATAAAGCTGTCAGCTGTTTAAAGTGTCAGAAATCAAGCAGCCTTGGTGGGCACAAGATATATCTTTCAAAACCATTAAATAAATCACAACTATTCTAAACTTTTGACCGGTGGTGTATGTGTTTGTTTTGGAAATAAGGAGCACATAGGAAAATGAAATACAGAGGTAAAGGGCATGTTGTTTACTAGTTAGTAGTTACAAAACACCATTTAGTGTGTTGAGTGTGTTTAAACAACACGAGGTAGACACCGAGAGTATACAAAGTATACATGTACTCAAAAAATCCTATAAAGAAACCACAGCTCAGCGTTCTCAAGCTCAGGGAATTGTCTGCAGAGGAAACGCTGTTGAATGCAGGTAATTTCACAAGATTTGGATGTAATTGTTTTTCCATAATTCAGCGCTGTGAAATGGCCTGTGGGCTGAGTCGTGGTGGATACGCTCCAAGAAAAGCTAGAGCTGTTGTCAGACAAAAGATCTGGTTATTAATCACATGCTCCACAGTGAAGTATCTAAATCTAACTTGGCCAATGCAACACCCAGTAATGATGTTGTTTGAATGTCATTGAGGTATTATGTCCGTAGTCAGCTAAAATACTGCTGAAATAACCATGGAATCAGCAGCATAATCAATTACACCGAACAACCTCCAGCTCATTAAAAAAAGCTGGAAAGGAATCCCTGCACAACCTCCCACTCTCATGACTTGGTGGTGTTCTCCCATGATGCACTCTGGAAGAGAAATCACCATTACATTTGTTTGTGGCTTTGAAATGTCACAGAGTACGTTTGGAGTCTACACCACACTTCTAAATCAAATTTTACATTTTTATAATAGTATTTATATTGTAAGCGCAGTAAAGTTTTGAAAGTATTTATCAATGATAATGCTGTTAGTGATTTGCTACGTCAACTGCTATGTGAAAAAAGGCAAAATATTTCAAACCCATGCAGGGACATTAGAAATGTGAGATTTATGAGGTAGCTTTAAAGTTCAGAGCCATTTAGTCTAAAATTGTTCTCATTTCTTGTCTGCAAAAATTCAAAATGGATAAATCATAATGTTTTTTGCTTTCTGCCTCTGTCAAAGCTGTTTATGAGAGCAGACGCCAATCGCATGCTTTATACCGCAATTCTGAACAGAAATTAGACGATATTATATCATAGATTTCCTCCGGTGCTGTGTCCTCTCTTGTCTGCGTGCCAAAGTGGTAGGAAAGTTCCTTGAAAAAGTATCCAAAAGCAACAAGAGCAGACGAGCTTTCCAGGTGATGCTGTGTTTAGCGGAAACAGCGGCACTCGGGATCATGGCAACTTGAGCAAATACAGGGCTTGAGAGCCAAAGTGTCTGTTACTCTCTGAACACATTACTCACAGAACACTTTTCAAGAGACAACCGATATATATATTTGTGTGAAAACAGAACAAAGGGAAAGCTCGCCTGGGCTGACGTTGTTTGCGCAAAAGCTGTCATTTTAGATTTATCCATACATGATTACGTCTGCTGCCTCAGTGCATATATCATCATATGCTGTTATGGCTGTTTTTTTCAGACTGTCAGTCATTTTAATATTAGAATAATAAACTGCTGTCTAATGACTTATGATCAGCTACAGATGTTGTTTTAAAATGTCTGAGGTATTATCTTAATCCTCCATTTTTATGTGGGCTTGGCATTGTGTTGTTCTATATATTTTTCCAGGTTAGGAGTAAAAACATTATGAGTAACAGATTTATTTATGTGTCATGTTGTTTTAGGTAACAAAGCTGGAAAGCACACACTTAAATCACATTTTAGAGATCCGGTGCATTCAAATAGTTTTGCCACTGTGTGACTAAAGGCCTTTTTAATGATCAATTATTACATATGATTCAGAGTCATTTTAGTAAAGTCAATCGTTAAGGTTTAAAAAAAAATTGCAATATGATTCATGTTTTGTTGCAATATGATTAGTAAAATACTGTGGTGCATAATTTTTGAGTATATTATAATTGTATTATTTGTGTAATGTTTAAGTTAAGTGCTGTCACTAACTAGGATCTTTGTTTTGTCTCAGTACTGCCAAATATAAATTGGTACAACTTTGTTTATTTAATTAACATTTCAGTGATACATTTTTGATAGCTTCTCAGAACAGAATCGCTTTGATATTTAAGAGCTGAACCAAATGCTTTTATGATGTAACATTATCAAATGCCCTGGAACAAAGAGAAAGTCAACCTGCTTGATTAATTTCAGTGCTGGTCAGAATTATTTGCCCCCTTCAGGGACGTGCAAAGAGTTCCTCAGGGGCAGGGGCTCAAATATAAAAAGGGGCATATATATAAATATATATGTGCTTTGCATCACGAAATAAATTATATTTTTAAAGTATATTAAAATAGAAAACCATTATTAAAAAAAAAAAAAATTCTGTATTATTGATCAAATAAATGCAGGCTTAAAGCGCATAAGGGACTTCTTTAAAAAAAAATAGTAATGTGTGTGTGCAAAAATGTTAAAATAATAAAGTCACCATTTCGCGTGTTGTTGTCAGGCAGCCTACACCTCACATAATAGGCCTGCAGTAAGCCTGGGCTTCATTTAACAAACTATGATAGTTTCATAATGTAAACGGTTGTATCAATATAGACTAAATTCAAGTGACTTGAATACTTTACTTACCATTAATGCTACTTTTGGTGCTGGTTTGTAGTCAATTAACATCCATTAGGTCAACGACGGAGATTCAGATCACTTCAATGTAAATTCGTCTGTCCATGTAATTTTCAAATGATTTATTTATAATGACCGTCCAATGATATTTGAACGTCTTGTGCCAAATGACGATTCGTCGGTGTATTATGCATGACAAACAGGCTTCAGCGAATTAAGTAATATTGTAAATATATGTGTAATGTGGATTTTTAATTGAATCGACATACAACCTTTTATTATAAAAAAAAAAAAAAAAAAGCTTTTTTTTTCTTTTTTTCTGCGTCGAGCCATACTCACAGAAAGACGCTCGAGAGCATCGGTTCCCAAGCAGACTGTGTGGGATCCCTACGTGTACACTAATACATTTTCATTGTAAAAACGCATAACTTTTGCTTCGGTTATGCCTGCCGCCCACACACTACTTTTAGATGAGTTTTAGACCCTCAAAAATGGAGACCGTCAGTCAAGACTGAAGCAAGACTCGCACAACTTGACGCAAGTGACGCAACCTCAGACTGACAGAAACGTAAAAATAAACGTGAATTTAGGCTACTTTAGTCTTTTACACATTGTCATGTAAATTATAAGCAAATGCATTTTGTTTTATTGACCACTTTTGATTAATTTTGAAAAAGGGCAGGGGCTCGAGCACCCAAGCCCCGATCCAATTTTGCCATGATGCCATGTATCTGAACAAGATGTCCAGGACCTCTGGCAGAAATGCCCACAGCAAAGGCCCACAGCAGTAAAGATACAGCAGAGTATTTCATTGTACACATGGGTACTTTTTTTTATCCCTGTGTGCACCAAACCATCTTAAGTGTTTGCTGCCAAAAAAAGCTTCTTTTTAAAAAAAAATTTATTCATCTGCTTGATCGGATCATGGTGATCGGATGTTAATGCCAAGTGTAAACGCAGCCAAAGGGTTCAAAAGTTATAAACATTTGAAAAGGCAATTTTTGAACTGGTTGTGGTGCTAGAGAGTTGGTCCTAAAGACCCCAAAGTTAGTCAGATTACTATTCATTGTGTCAATTTTCATCATTTTCCTACTTGGGCTGCATTGACTCCCATAGAGGAGGAATAATAATAAAGTAAACTGACAACAACTACAGCTCCTACGGGCCTTTGCCCCTTAATGAAACACAAATGTGATGTTTATCTAGTCATTTTAGTCGCTGTGTATGGTTAAATTAGTAATTGAAGGTAAGCAGGAACGACATTGGTTAATAAAGTGAGATAAACTATATAAGGAATATTAGTAATTTTTTAATTATTCTAAAAATATATATTTTTACTAATTTTAAGGAATACTGAATCTGTTTTTGTGCAAGTGAGATGAGTAAACAAATGCTCACATTTAGTCTAGCCCTGTGTACCTTACCCGATTATCTCAATGGGGACAGGAGGGGTGTCAGTAGCCCTGTCCCAGTTGAACCCTAAGCCCTTGAGATCTTTCTCCGCACTTTCATGACGTAGCACCGCTTTGACTGCCGGGTAGAAGTCTGGAGCAGAGCTCGGGAGCTCAGCAAAAGTGTGCATCGAGGGCGCATATCGCCTGTAAAGGGGATGCTTGTGAGCACCCTTCTGAAACCTAAAATGACAAATGAGACACCCTATACAGTCTTTGTGGACTTCACAATGGCTATTGTGAGTCCAGAAGATCGCAAGTGCAAATGATTAAATGGGAAAACTTGCATTACTTATTTGAAAAAGTAACTTTGCAACATATTTATTTGTACATTTAGAAACTTTACTAATTACTTGGAAAAGGTCATCAGATTATGCAACTCTTGCTACTTGTAATGCGTCCCACACTGATTGTGAGCATAAAATATTTCTTATAAAAACACAAAAAAACTTTATTATATAAACTTTATATACAGATAATGTAACTAAAGATTACATTTTAAACTACACATCCGCATTCACATATTTTTGTCACTTACTTTGAATCTTCAAAACTGAGAATCAAAACTGTAAAGCTGTCAATGTTGAAGCAGATGGATAACTCCATAACGGCAGCATTTGTAGGATATTTTTTTGCTCATACTGTAGGAGAGATTCTTCCATGCATTCCATACAGTTGGAGAAGAAAGATCCGAACAGAGGAGAGAAATAAAAACCCATGACACAGTGAAGTCAGAATTTTACTTCTCAGAACTCAAGACGGGAAACACCGTGTTGCTTCCAGCTTTGAGCATTACAACATCACTCGTCAAGTCATGGTAAATCTAGCGACAAAAAAATGCATGTTTAGCTGATGTTTGCTCTGTGATCAGTGGAATATTTAGGGAAAACCTTTGTAAATGTATTATTCCCTCTCTGCCAATCTAAACCATTAAACTGAAGTCAGCTAGGGTTTTTTGTTGTCTGATAGAAGCAACAAATCTGTGTCTCCAGGATTGGAGCCATGATGCAGAACATATAACAGACCAACTAAACAAACACAATCTTTAGGTCTCATTCACTAATGATGCATACGCACGTATTTGTGTGTACAACCCATATGTGAACGTTTTTCATACAGAAACCAGCAATAAGCTTGCACTTCATTTTCTGCTAACACTTTCTATGAAGCATGTATTTATAGTACATTATAATGGCACATTCCTAACAACAATCCTAGCTACAATTTTAAGAACAGTTTTAAGTGTGGTTTATTATTAGTGGACAGTTTTAGCAGTTTTGAAGTTCAAGTACTTAAGATAAGTACAGAAAATGCCCTTCTCTGTGCATTGATTTATCGACCTCCCTATTGTAATATGTTTCTGCAGGGATTTTCAGATTTTTTATCTTTTCTGGGACCCTATTATGACAAACTATTACTGCTAGGTGATTTTAATATACATGTGTGTTGTCCCTCTCATCCAATATCTTCAAATTATTGACTTTTTAATCTCACTTTGTCTGTCACAGAGTCTACACATAAACAAGGCCATACTCTTGATTTGGTGATTTCAGCATGATCTCTCTGCCAGTAATATAGAGATTGATGAAATCTGTCTATCAGATCATAAGCCAGTATTGTTTAACACTGTACTCAATACTTCAAAGGTTAATATCAAGTCTTGTGATCGTCCAATCCGGTCTGATAATTCTATACATCTAAACAGTTTGAAGATGCTTTTGTTAGGGATGTTTGCCCTACTGTGTCTTCATTCTCAGAGATGTCTGTTGATGATCAACTTTATTATTTTAACACTCTGTGTGCAATGTTTTGGACTCAGTTGCTCCATTTAAAATTAAACCGAAGTTAAGGACGCAACCTTGCCTTAACAAGGATACTCGTGCCTCCAGACAGAATGGAGAAAAGCTGAAAGAAAGTGGATGAAAGATAAGCTCCAAGTATTTATCCTATGAAATCATGAAAGATGGCGTGGTGAGCTACCAGCACTCTATTAAAGCAAAAAATTCTAACTTGATGGCAAAGCATGCTCACAGCCCAAAGACTATTTAGCACAATACATAATGTACTTAATCCCATTTCGCTCTCATTTCCGAATGCTACACCTACAATCTGTGATTCATTTTATTTTATTTTTTTGATAAATTAATACTATTCGTTCTTGATCCCCAAGTTTGATTTGAACTCATCTGTTAATCAGTTTGAGGCTAATTCTTCTTTTCTTGTAGAGCTTTTCCATAAAATGCAGCTTTCCTCTTGCTCCTTGGATGTGGTGCCTTCTTGTCTACTTAGGAAGTGTTATGTGTAGTTGAACCTTTTGTTTTAACTATTATAAATAGCAGCTTATCTCAAGGCACTGTTCCATCAATCCTGAAACATGCAGTAGTGAATCCACTCCGCATATAGGCTAGTTCAGATCCTTATTTTTTAGATAGCTATCGCCCAATTTCAAAATTACCATTTTTATCAAAAGTAATGGAAAAGGCTGTCTTCCATCAATTGACTGTATTTTTAAGTTAGAATAAGTTATTAGATAAAGTTCAGTCTGGTTTCAGACAACATCACAGTGCAGAGTCAGCGTTGCTGAAGGTGTTGAATGATCTTTTGTTGGCTGTGGATTCGGGTAACTGTGCAATTTTGTTCCTTTTGGACCTAAGTGCAGCTTTTGATACCATTGACTATGCTATCTTGCTTGAACGGTTGAGTAACTGTGTAGGAATTCAAGGTACGCATTGAATTGGTTTGAATCCTATCTTTCTGATAGAACATTTTCTGTGGAGGTTGGGAATATTTCTTCCTCTTCTGTACCATTAACTTGTGGTGTACCTCAGGGGTCTATTTTTGGTCCGCTGTTGTTTTCACTGTATTTGTTCTCTTTAGGCTTGATTTTCGAAAGCTCAACATCCTATACCATTTTTATGCGGATGATCCCCAGGTTGTCACAGTGTCTGGTGGTTCCCTGGGTTTAACACTAGAGGTCTCAGTTTTCACGGTGTCTAGGCATTTTCACAACATTTCCCATAATCATGTGCTGTCCTAAGCCGGAGCAGTGTCTGCTGTTCCAGAGCCGGAGCAGTGTCTGCTGTTCCCAGAGCCGGAGCCAGTGTCTGCTGTTCCAGAGCCGGAGCCAGTGTCTGCTGTTCCAGAGCCGGAGCCAGTGTCTGCTGTTCCAGAGCCGGAGCCAGTGTCTGCTGTTCCAGAGCCGGAGCCAGTGTCTGCTGTTCCAGAGCCGGAGCCAGTGTCCTGCTGTTCCAGAGCCGGAGCCAGTGTCTGCTGTTCCTGAGTCGGGTCTGGTGTTTCCGATTCCGGTGGTCCGGAGACGGAAGAGGATAAGGAGAAGGGCCTCTTCAACGGACGTCCGGTGGTTCCTAATCCAGAGACCATCCCAGAGGTGACTGCCATCCTGAGCGCCCGGTTAGGCCATGCTGCTCTGCCGGCCCCGCCCGAGCTGCTCCGCCCCGCCCGAGCTGCTCGCCCTGCCGGCCCCGATCCAGCATCACGTCACGCCCGCCGAGCCTGTTCCTGAGCCGGTGCCCGTGTCTGTTCCTGAGCCGGTGCCCGTGTCTGTTCCTGAGCCGGTGCCCGTGTCTGTTCCTGAGCCGGTGCCCGTGTCTGTTCCTGAGCCGGTGCCCGTGTCTGTTCCTGAGCCGGTGCCCGTGTCTGTTCCTGAGCCGGTGCCCGTGTCTGTTCCTGAGCCGGTGCCCGTGTCTGTTCCTGAGCCGGTGCCCGTGTCTGTTCCTGAGCCGGTGCCGTGTCTGTTTGCAGTTCCTGAGCCGGTGGTGTCTGTTGCAGTTCCTGAGCCGGTGGTGTCTGTTCCAGTTCCTGAGCCGGTGGTGTCTGTTCCAGTTCCTGAGCCGGTGTGTCTGTTCCAGTTCCTGAGCCAGGCTCTGTCTCTGTTCCGCCTTGGTCTTCACCGCCATGGCCGCCCGAGTGGTCGGCTTCACCCTGGTCGTCTCTGCCATGGCCGCCCGAGTGGTCGTCTCCACCGTGGTCGCCCGAGGGGTCTTCTCCGCCGTGGTCCCCCGAGGGGTCTTCACCGCCGTGCCGCCGAGGGTCTTCACCGCCGTGCCGCCGAGGGTCTTCACCGCCGTGGCCGCCCGAGGGGTCTTCACCGCCGTGGCCGCCCGAGGGGTCTTCACCGCCGTGGCGCGCTCCCGATGGATTGTCTGTTTCGCCCTGGCCGCCGCTTAAGCCGTTCCCCCTTGTTCCTGTTTCCCTCCATGGACCTGCCCCCCATCCCACCCCCTGATCCTCCACCTTTCCTCCTCCCGCCTGGACTCTTGTTTTGTTTGTTTCTGTGGTCTTGGAGCGTCTGGTAGCCGCTCTGTAGAGGGAGGTTATGTCACAGTGTCTGGTGGTTCCCTGGTTTAACACTAGAGGTCCTCAGTTTTCACGGTGTCTAGGCATTTTCACAACATTTCCCATAATCCTGTCTGTCACTGATTGTTCATTTCCTTCAGCTGTTTCTCATCACCTTGTTTGCACTTGTGTATATATACCCTGTCTGTTTCAGTGTTTGTCACGGAGTCCCTTGTTTAATGTCCCCACACTTCCGTTCCTGTTAATGTCTTGTGTCTTTGGATTGATTACATGATATTTGACCCCTGCCTGGACTGATCGTGAGTACGGATTTCCCTATTAATATTGCATTTGGATCTCTCTCCTGTGTGTGTTCCGTGACACAGGTGTACCTCCCTTTGAAAAATGGGATAATTTTGACATACACTCTCTGTTTAACTATCTTGAGGAGGTAAGATGCTGCCTGGCAGCTAATTTTCTAACATTGAATGACTCTAAAACAGAAATTGTAGTTTTTAGGTACACACAGCTTCTATTATACAGATAAATAACCATTTGGGTCCTTTAACTCGGATTTATCATGCTTATGCCAAAAATTTGGGAGTGATTTTTTGATATTGGCCTTAAATTCGACAAACATATCAATTCAGTAGTGAAGAGTAACTTTTTTCATCTCAGATCCATGCAAAATTAAAAGCGTTTTTAACAGTAAAAGATTTGGAGGACAGTGATTCATGCATTTATTTCTTCCAGGCTGAATTATTGTAACTCACTGTGCCTTAGTGTGGCTAAGTCTTCCTTATCCTGCCTACAAATGGTACAAAACACTGCCGCCAGGTTTCTTACTGGAACTAGAAAGAGGAAACATATCCGCCTCTTCTTGCTTCTCTTCATTGGTGTCCGGTCAAATACCATGTTAAGTTCAAGGTTTTGTTGTTTGTGTATAAGGGGTTAAATGGCCAGGCTGAGGCTCCTCACTACATTACAGATCTTCTTCTCCACCGGAAATGTTCTAGGCCCTTAAGGTCTTTAAACAAGTTGATGCTAACTGTGCCACGATCTAGATTGAAATTAAAGGGTGATCGTGCCTTTTCTGTTACTGCTCATGTCTGTGGAATGATTTGCAGGAACACTTCAGGCTGTCTTCCAATGTTGATAGCTTTAAATCCTCACTTAAGACGTATTTTTTCTCTCTGGCTTTTGGTTCAATGTAATTTTATGAATTTGTTTGTGTTTTCCTGTTTGTTTGTGTATTTATGTTATGTATTGTATGAAGTGATTGTACAGCACTTTGGCAAGCAGTGGCTGTTTTAAATGTGCTTTAAAAAATAAAAGTGCCTCTCCTTATACTGTTGAAACATTTCAATATGTTGTATCATCTCATTAATAAATGTCACAACATTCATAATGCATCACAATACTTGCATGATAACATGCAATCTGTATGGTCATATAAATAGCCTGCTAATGTGAGGTATCGGCCTAAATGTGATGTGTATTGTGTTTCTGCTGGTTTTGAGAATGACACTCTTGGTTTTATTCAAAGATCTTTCTTTCAGGCAAGTACATATCTTTAAAGTGTGGATCGTTTTAGCGTAGCAGAATGAGTACAGTTGTAAGAACGTGCTAGTAGTTAGTAATCTGTATGCAAAAACAAACACACAACGAAAGCAGTTCAATTCACAATTTTTTTTTTCATTTGATTCCGTTATTTTAATGATTAATTCAGGTCTGACAAATATTTTACGAAATGAACTCACGGATCTGTCAGAGCAATTATGAATCAACATCTCACTCGCTAAACGGCAAGTTCTCGTTACTTTCAGCGATATCTTTTAGCGAAACTATTTTATGTACTGAAAGCTCATGAAACCTAATCAGTGTGGTTCTTGACTTGTGGTTGTGGAATTGAGAAGTTTGTCCCAATTTTTTTGATATTTTTTTAAATAAAAGATAAATTATAAGAGGACAATAAAAGAATAGTCCTCATCTCTCGATTTTGGAGTGATGACTGCTCTCACTTCAGCGCAGCACATATTTCCTTTGGAGTGCAAATCATAAATGGGCTTCACTCTCAAATATGTCAAAAGCAAAGAGATATAATAGTTTCTGGATGCCTGTGCTCATTTACTACTTCAAGTATATGAATAATGTGACATCCAACGATTCAGCTAAATTATAGGGTGTCTGAAATGTTCTGTCAACCATTAATTTACTGATAGTGATTTATTTATCATCAGCATTCATATTGTATTAATTTAGTCTGGCTGCTTCATACAGGACTATATTATAGTGGAAATAAGGTGCATTAATAACACTGATAGATGATTAGAATGACAGTCAATAACCGTGATTCTGTCCCAGTAAGGCAGAGATAGTAAAGAAGTAAAACAAGGAATTCTGCTTTATTCAGTAAATTCAGTCCGGTAATATTTTTTTTTACAGTGTCCTTGTTATATAATTATACATTGTAATAACAATAATTTATGTATGATTACATGCAACTAAACCTCAAACAAATCCTAATCCTACCCTAACCTAGTAAGTACACATTTCTCATTAATACAGTAATTAAATATATAATTACGCTGTAACAATGACACCTTAAAATAAAGTGTAACCCTTTAGTCCCAATAATTTCAAGTATCATCAATGAAAATCTGTCTTGGTAACACTTTATTTTACAGTGTCCTTGTTACATATGTTACATCTACTTACTGTAGTATCAATAGTAAACAAATACGACTAAATGAGTATATTAACAAGGTACAGGTGAACACAATAGGTTACTATGGTAACAAACAAACATTTTCAAAATGTGAGAGAACACAAACATGACAATAAGTTGTGACTAAGACAGCACACCAAACACAAACAGATTCCGTTAACAAACAACCAGAGCCAGGGAAATCTCGCAAATCTCTTGCGGTAAAATGTGACTTTATAGTAAACAAACATGCAGAGAACGGGAAATTTGAAATGTCTTTTTCTTCCAGAAAACTGAATTCTCTGCTTTTTACAGAACATTTCTGGGGGGAAAAAAAGAAAAAGACTTGGATGAAGGCTGTTATGCTTAAGTCAGCTCGCTTTCTGAAAATTATATGTGATTCTAGGAGCATTATACAGTGGATGCGATTGAAAACACGGTAAGTCTATCCCTCACAGCCTCGCTTTCATACCGGTCTCGGCGCTGCTCTGAA
This sequence comes from Phoxinus dragarum, assembly GCA_033366665.1. Classification (NCBI taxonomy): domain Eukaryota; kingdom Metazoa; phylum Chordata; class Actinopteri; order Cypriniformes; family Leuciscidae; genus Phoxinus; species Phoxinus dragarum. Next base: position 146,027 of record JARPMJ010001252.1, read on the forward strand.
TAAGGTGTAAACTAGGATTGTCAGAAGGAGATAATTGGGCCAAAAATCATCCTGAATATCTTGTACCGTGTGGGTGTCTCAAGGAAGACATAAACACAGGAACCAATAACACAGAGAACAGAACAAAGCTAAAATCCAAATAAGAAAACATAACAGAACATAAACCTAACATATTCACATCCTGAACTTTTTTTTTTCTGATTCCTGATTGTCTTTCAAAATGGTCTTTACAGGACTGTAAGCATGCTGAATGACTACAGTGTTCTCCTCTAAATAGACCAATAAGCAACAAAAGCCATTTTTAGTTTAGCCACAAACCACCCCCTTTGCCTCAGACTTGCATTGAAAGCACCACCGTCCACCAAATGATTTTGGTTAATGCAACCACTTCACAGAATAAAAGAGAGACTAAGTGAGACATGGCCACCCTGAAGAAGAGATTCCCATAATTACCATGAGATCTACCAATGCTAAAAGCCAAATGTGCTTCAATCCGTAGCAGCAATGACCAAACCATGTTTGTTAATGGCATTGGATTATCAATGACTCATACCTCTAGAGCCACAAAAACATTCCGTGATTATTCAATTGATGTCATTACTGATTCATTTTCCAAACACACAGGAAACTCTCTAAGCCAGATAACATCAGCGAGGTGTCCACTGTCAAACATTCAGCTTGTTTGGGTGAATATAGATGGCTTCCACAGCACAAATGTCATGATAAAGCAATTAAATTTGTAGAACGGCATCAAGTGTTTCAGAGTTATGTCTCTTTTTTCATACAAGCAAGAAATGCAGTAGCTGTCTTTCTTGTGTTGTGCCTCTCGCCCATAAGCTTCCTTTCTCTGCTGTCCAGCACATGTGGTCTGAATTAAATTATTGGCAAGAACGTTAATCTGGAATCTTCCTTTGGTGGCCGTGATCCAGGCAGACTTTCACTCATTCCCTGTTGACAGGTCTTAGTGGAAAATCTCTGTCCATTTATGCTGTGAAAATACTCACACTCAAGTCTGCTCAAAACCACATATGAACAAACAGCATTGTTGTACCACTGATGCGACAAACGCTGAAGCGGTTTGATATTATTACAATTCTGGGAAGTTTACACTCATCTGAGAAACGCTTTAACATTTTGAAAGTTGTTTGGCAGTGTCCTTAACACGAGTTCATCCACTAATTTTATATTATTGTACCTGCTGTTTATATTTTCATAATTCACCCTATTCCACCCTCATTGTCAAGCTCAAATAAGACCAGAATTGTCAACACTACCTTTGTATTGTACATTAAAGTGCCCCATTATGCTATTTTAAAGGAACCTAATGTTATTTTGGAGACTCTAACCAAGTCAAGACAAATCACATTCATTTATATAGCGCTTTTAACAATATAGACTGTTTCAAAGCAGCTTTACAGTGATAATAGGAAATTAAAGTAATGGCGATTGTTTTGGCTTTACAGCAGCTCTAGAATAAAGTTATTGCCCAGCTAAAGTTAGTTTTGATTGATTCACTTCCTAGGCTAGGCCAACAAGATGTGTTTTTAGTCTAGATTTGAACTGACAGAGTGTGTCTGCTTCCCGGACAATGTTAGGAAGATTGCTCCAAAGTTTTGGTGCTAAATAGGAAAAGGATCTACCGTCATCAGTCAATTTTGATATTCTAGGTATTATTAACTGGCCGGAATTTTGAGATCGCAATAGACGTGAAGGAATATAATGCGTTAAGAGCTCGCCCAAGTACTGCGGAGCTAAACCATTTAGTGCTTTGTAAGTAATCAGCAATATTTTAAAATGTATACAATATTTAATAGGGAGCCAATGCAGAGTTGACAGGTCCAGGCTAATATGGTCATACTGTCAGCAGAGATACTCAAGATCCAAGTGCAAGTGAATAAGAGCTTATTTACAGTGATAATGAACATAAGCAAGTCAAATAGTGAAAGGTAGCAGGGCAATAGATGCAAATCCTTGAAGCACGATGATCACCATAGACTTGCAGTAATCCACAACGAATAGAGGAATCCTCTCAAGTCCAGAATCCAAACTCACGGATGGAACAGTAACAGGAACTGAGGGCTAGAGAGACATTGGTGAGACTCGTGACTAGACAGGTAGAAAACACCGATCTGACAACAAACACAGCAAACGCTAGGCAGATATAGGAGTGGTAATAGTCTGCAGGTGAGCCAACCTGATTAACTAATCATCGTCAAGGTTACTAGGAAACCCAAACAAGCAATCAGACAGTTGACAACACTAGACAGACACACAGAGAAGAAAACACAGACCCATTAACCCTGACACATACTTCCTGGTTCTGGTAGGAACTCGAGCTGCTGCGTTTTGGACCAGCTGTAGTTTGTTTATTAAGCGTGTAGGGCAACTACCCAAAATAGCATTACAATAATCTAGCCTTGATGTCATGAATGCATTAACTAATTGTTCTGCATTTTTCAGTGAGAGCATATTATGTAATTGAGATATATTTTTAAGATGAAAAAATGCAGTTTTACAGATACTAGAAACGTGACTTTCAAATGAAAGATTGGTATCAAAGAGCACCCCCAGGTTCCTAACCGACGACGAAGACTTAACAGAGCAGCCATCAAGTGTTAGACAGTATTCTAGGTTATTACGTGAGGAAGTTTTTTGTTTAATAATTAGAATCTCTTTTTTTTCCATAATTAAGTAGTAGGAGATTGCTAGTCATCCAGTTGTATATATCAGCTATGCATTCCATTAATTTTGTGAAGTGGTAAGTTTCGTCAGGGCGTGAAGAAATAGAGATGAGTTTCATCAGCATAACAGTGAAAACTAATGCCATGCTTCCTAATTAAACCTCCTAAGGGTAGCATGTACAGAGTGAAGAGCAACGGTCCTAGAACTGAGCCTTGTGGTACGCCATACTGAACTTTTGATCGATAAGACATCTCTTAATTTACTACAACAAACTGACAACGGTCAGGTAAATATGATTTAAACCATGCAATTCCACTAATGCCAACATAATTTTCGAGTCTATTAAAAAAAACATGTTGTGGTCAATGGTATCAAATGCAGCACCAAGATCAAGTAAGGCTAATAAAGAGATACAACCATGCAATACTGTAGTAAACATAGTTATAATTTTCTCCCAAATATTACCAATCTTGTAAGTAAAGAGGTTCATAAAGTCATTACTGCTGTGCTGCTTGGAAACGTCTGGGCTTGAAGCTTTATTTTTTGCTAGTTTAGCCACTGTTTCAAATAAATACCTAAGGTTTTGTTTATTTTCTTCTAATAGGGTTGAAAAATAAGCAGATCTAGCAGCTTGTAAGGCCACTCTGTATGCAATCGTGCTCTCTTTCCATGAAAAATTCCAATAGAATTTTGGAAATTTGGACTTTTCTCTGCATGCTATTAGAGACATCTCTGCATGCTTTTGGATACAGTACCTATATACCTGCATTATATGACTGACAGACAAGAATGGTTTGACCTAAAAATATCAAAATTGAAACTACTGCGGAGACAAAGACACCTACATCTTGGATGCACTTCAGGTAAGCTAAAACATACCAAAATTTAATTTCAAAGTGAACTATCCCTTTAATCTGTGTAGAAGTTACAGAACAGTTACCTTTCTTGTAAAAAAAAATAGTTCAGCAAATTTAATCTTGTCATCATTTATTCTGTCATGACTTTATTCTGTGGAACACAAAAGGCAACACAGTTCTTTTCCATACAATGTAAGTGAAGTAGGACAGATGCTGTCAAGCTCCAAAATGACAAAATACATCATCAAAGTAGCCCATATACAGTTCAACATCAGGTTGAGTAAATGATTATAATGATAAAATTTTGAATCTTTGGATGAACTATTCTTTTAAAAGTATCTGTAAAAGTTGTGTTGTCACTTAGTGCACATTAAGAGTGATTATGCAAAAATCTGTTTTAAAAATAAGAATCACCTCAGTTGTGAGTAATAACCTCCATATGTCAGCACATTGAATCAGAACTCCAGGGGCCAGATCAACTATTTATCGGCCGGCCCATGACCTTTAATGCAATGCTCTCATGAAAGAATGCAAAAAAAGCCACAGATGCAATACAGGTGGTTTTCCCCATTTCCATATTAAAATATCCATGCAAGAAATCACATAGCCTACGTGACTACAATGTACTGTGATGAGGCAATCTGATAGAGAAACCCAAACCATTTTTACACCAACATATGGCAGCACTTACATGATTTTCTAACTCCCTTTTTCCATCTGTATTCACTTCTGTCAAACATTTTCTTTATTCCAGCTCAGGCTTTATATCTTTGCAAGCTCACATGTCGCAGACCACATCTAAAATGGCTGCTGGCTGCAAGAGCCAAACTGTCAGTAGTTGATAAAAGACTAGCACACACTTCAAAATGGTGTTTAAAGTTGGAAAATCTGGAGTTGTGGAGTGATAATTACATACTCGCGTGCAGTTTTTCTTTATTTGTCATTCTATTTATAAACAATGACCACAGAAAACTAAAGGAATTTGAAGATATTTAAAGATAGAAATACTTTCTCCAGTTTAGCCACAATAAGTCCACTATAAAGTTATTCGCAGTTTGACTCCAAAAAAAGTAAATGCTGTGGCTGTGTGACATTTTTTAAAATATTGCTCTGTTTGTTATGTCAGATTCTGTCTCAACAATTTTTTTTTTTTTTATTAAAATGTAAAATTGTTCTCATCCTGATTTAATTGAATCAGGTGTTTTAAATTGATCATATTCATAAGATATTATACATTTATTTTTGGAGCAATTATCGAGGCCCAAGATAGGTTCTTGAGAAAATAAATTCCTCACAAAGGTATTAAACCAAAATACAATGGAATAAAGCCACAACAGGCGGAATCAAGCAACAACACAACAGAATCACCACAACACGATGGAATCAAGCCACAAAACAATGGAATCACCACAACACGATGGAATCAAGGAACAACAGGCGGAATCATATGAACATATGAACTGACGCCGATATCTATGGAATTTTAAGGTAATCAGCTAACCTACCTATCTCACTTTGTTATTGGCGTTTTATTCTATTTAAATATCTTAACGTTAGTGTGAAGATTTTTTTTTTTTTTACTTTTAAATATCGATCTTCACATGCGAGGGACATTGGTTATGATCTTCTTTGCTCGCTCCTTTTAAGTTATCTTGAGTAAAACCGTAAAAAAATGCATGAAGCACATACAAAAGACCTGAACCGGAAGCGATGCGTTCTGTTTTCCGGTTTCGTAATGCGACGTTCGACATATACCCTATCAAGCCACAACACAACAGAATCATCACAATACGATGGAATCAAGCCACAACAGACGGAATCAAGCCACAAAACAATGGAATCAAGCCACAACATGACAGAATCACCACAACCCAACGGAATCAAGCCACAACACAACAGAATCATCACAACACGATGGCATCAAGCCACAACACAACAGAATCAACGCAACACGAAGGAATCAAGCCACAACACGATGGAATCAAGCCACAACACAACAGAATCACCACAACAGGATGGAATCGAGCCACAACAGACGGAATCAAGCCACAACACAACAGAATCACCACAACACGATGGAATCGTGCCACAACAGACGGAATCAAGCCACAAAACAATGGAATCACCAAAACACGATGGACTCAAGCCACAACACAACAGAATCACCACAACACGATGGAATCAAGCAACAACAGGCGGAATCAAGCCACAACACAACAGAATCACCACAACACGATGGAATCGAGCCACAACAGACGGAATCAAGCCACAAAACAATGGAATCAAGCCACAACATGACAGAATCACCACAACCCAACGGAATCACCGCAACACGAAGGAATCAAGCCACAACACAATGGAATCAAGCCACAACATGATGGAATCAAGCCACAACATGATGGAATCAAGCCACAACACAACAGAATCACCGCAACACGATGGACTCAAGCCACAACACAACAGAATCACCGCAACACGATGGACTCAAGCCACAACACGATGGAATCAAGCCAAAAAACAATGGAATCACCACAACACAATGGAATCAAGCCACAACACAACAGAATCACCGCAACACGATGGACTCAAGCAACAACAGACGGAATCAAGCCAAAAAACAATGGAATCACCACAACACGATGGGATCAAGCCACAACTGGCGGAATCAAGCAAAAACACAACAGAATCACCACAACACCATGGAATCAAGCCACAGCACAACAGAATCACCACAACACCATTGAATAAAGCCACAACAGGTGGAATCAAGCAACAACACAACAGAATCACCACAAAACGATGGAATGAAGCCACAACACAACAGAATCACCACAACAGGTGGAATCAAGCCACAAAACAATGGAATCACCACAACACGATGATGGAATCAAGCCACAACAGAATCACCACAACACGATGAAATCTCCACAACAAAATGGAATCAAGCCACAACACAACAGAATCACCACAACACGATGGAATCAAGCCACAACAGGCAGAATCAAGCCACAACACAACAGAATCACCGCAACACGATAGAATCAAGCCACAACACAACAGAATCACCACAACACGATGGAATTAAGCCACAACAGAATCACCGCAACACGATGGAATCAAGCCACAACACGATGGAATCAAGCCACAACACGATGGAATCACCACAACAGAATCACCGCAACACGATAGAATCAAGCCACAACACAACAGAATCACCACAACACGATGGAATCAAGCCACAACACAACAGAATCACCACAACACGATGGAATCAAGCCACAACATGATGGAATCACCACAACACGATGGAATCACCACAACAGAATCACCGCAACACGATAGAATCAAGCCACAACACAACAGAATCACCGCAACACGATAGAATCAAGCCACAACACAACAGAATCACCACAACACGATGGAATCAAGCCACAACACAACAGAATCACCACAACACGATGGAATCAAGCCACAACAGAATCACCGCAACACGATGGAATCAAGCCACAACCAGTGTTGGTCAAGTTACTTGGAAATAGTAATTAGTTACTGATTACTTCTCCAAGAAAGTAATCCAGTTACTTTACTGATTACTTATTTTCAAAAGTAATTTGTTACTTTACTAGTTACTTTACTTCAAAAACATGATGCACGACCTGAATACAAAGCAGACCTTTCAGCCTAATTATATTCTTTCTGCATATTCCATCATCTAAAATTGAATTAAATGAAGCATTCTCTTTTTTAAAAACTTGTTTTATTAGTTTCAATATTTTAACTTTATGCACATTGCATCAACCAAAAAATTTAATTAAATGCAACAGTCTCGGACTTGAAGAAAATTGTTGAACATTTAACCAATTTCTGCACATTCCACCATATTTTAACGAAATACACAAAGTCCTTCTTCTGTTGACTTATATTTCTGCATATTCCAGCAAATAAAATGCACAGATTTTTTTGTAAAATCCTCTATTCGATTAGATGTAAATAAAATACAGCAATAAAATAATTAAAATGAAAGTCTCTCATGACTGTAGGCTATTCCAAATTATTAACAGTTAAGTCTTTTTTTAACATTAAAGGGATTCACTTTGAAATAAATTTTTTATATGTTTTAACTTACCTCAAGGGCATCCAAGATGTAGGTGTCTTTGTCTCCACAGTATTTTCAATTTTGATATTTTTAGGTCAAAACCGTTGTTGTCTGACAGTCATATCATTCAGGTCTATGGGGTCCACCTCAAAGAGCATGCACAGAGAAGTCAAAATTAAACATGATTTAATGACTCGTAAATGTATGTACACATTGATGGCCTAAGACACGAAACGAGCGGTTTGTGTGAGAAAACGAACAGTATTTATATCGTTTTTACCTCTTGTAATCACAGTCACGTCCAAGTACTCTGAGGGCGCGGGCGCTTCCTTCTGTGTGACGTGTGCGCAGACTGGTGCAGAGATATATACACTAGATGTCGCATTAAAGACATTCGTTCCAATGAACTCCCGTAGCCAAGGCGACATCTAGTGTACACATCTATGCACCAGTCTGCGCACACGTCACACACAAGGATGCGCTCGCGCCCTCAGATCACTTTGGACGTGGCTGTGTTACAAGAGGTAAAAACGATATAAATACTGTTCGTTTTCTCACACAAACCGCTCGTTTCGTGTCTTAGGCCATCAATGTGTACTTACATTTACGAGTCATTAAATCATGTTTAATTTTGACTTCTCTCTGCATGCTCTTTGAGGTGGACCCCATAGACCTGCATGATATGACTGTCAGACAACAACGGTTTGACCTAACAATATCAAAATTGAAAATACTGTGGAAACAAAGACACCTACATCTTGGATGCCCTTGAGGTAAGCTAAAACATATCAAAAATGTATTTCAAAGTGAACTATCCCTTTAAAGTGCAGATTAGTTTTGTTTTTGTAAATCGTCAGACATGTTTTTACCATTTCATTAAGTTTTGCTTTGTAGAAAACCTTTCCTTAAAGTGAATTTCGTTTTGTATAAATTGTATCTTAATTTTAACAAATGTTTCATCAACCAATTGCATGTATTTAATAAATAAAAAGCAAATATAGCAGACAATATAATAACCGTGAGGCGCTAGTGCACCACATTCACTTGCATTGCATTGTTAAAAGCCTTCCTTTAAAGTGAATTTCGTTTTGTATAAATTAAATTGCATCTTATTTTAATAAATGTTTCATCAACCATTTGCATGTATTTAACAAATACAAGGCAAATATAGCAGACAATATAATAACCGTGCGCCACGTTCACTTCCATTGTTAACTAGAGCGCGCACCTCATAAATGAATGAAACTCAGCGTAGGCCGATGTCTCATACATTAGCATTAAATATCTTTGCTGCATCCTTTCTAGAACAGACAAGGGCTTTCTTGCGGCTTGCATCAGCATTTACGGATGATGAGTTTTGTGATGCGGTTGCGGATGAAATAATACCCCATTTGTGCAGCTCTATCGATAACAACATTGAACACTATAGGCTACACAAATAGTATTTTTTATTTATTTTTATGTAGCCGATTAATTTTCCATAGTGACATAGGAGGTGCCGGATCCAATAAAAAAAGGTTCCGTATCCAACGTCGGGCATGTTCCGGCTCAAATTAAGCCACAACTCACGAGACAGTCTAACGAAACAAAATCACAGTAACGCAGTAACGCAGCCTCCTTACGGGAAAGTAACAGTAATCTAATTACTGTTTTTGCAATTGTAATCCCTTACTTTACTCGTTACTTGAAAAAAGTAATGGGATTACAGTAACGCATTACTTCTAACGCGTTACTGCCCCATCAGTGGCCACAACACAACAGAATCACCACAACACGATGGAATCAAGCAACAACAGGCAGAATCAAGCCACAAAACAATGGAATCAACACAGCACGATGGAAACAAGCCACAACACAACAGAATCACCGCAACACGATAGAATCAAGCCACAACATGACAGAATCACCACAACACAAAGGAATCAAACCACAACCCAACTGAATCAAGCCACAACACAATGGAATCACGACAATGTAATCAAGCCACAATACAACAGAATAAAGCTACAACAAAACAGAATCACCAGAACATGAAGGAAGCAAGCCACAACACAACAGAATCAGGCCACAACACAATGGAATCACCACAATACGACGGCATCAAGCCACAACACAAAATAATAAAGCTACAACAAAACAGAATCACCACAACACGAAGGAATCAAGCCACAACACAATGGAATCAGGCAACAGAGAGTCAGTGTTATCTATAAGGATGTAGCCTACTACAGTATACTTTAACTTTATGTCATTTTATAACTTAAACTTTCTATTGGTTTCCAGGTGTAAAAAAAAAAAAAAAAAAAAAACTATGAACCTGCTGTATGATGTTGTTAGCTTCAGCTTGTAACAACAAGTGTTGTGTAATTTGTAAGATCAGTGATGGAGAGGGAGCTTCTTTAACTTAAAAGTTCAAAGAGAGAGCTTCTAAGTGTGGAAGTCTGACTTTGGTGGGGGAATGTCAAGAGTGTCTGGAGTCACACAGCATGATCCGAGGAAAAGAGTGGAGACCTGTGGTTTGTAATCAAATAGCCTGAATGTCTCACACAGTCAGTCTCACATCCCCACAGCTTTTGCTCCTTTGAGATTGTGCACTTTATTTTTCCACCAAGTGAAATCCTCCCTCTAAAACAAGCCTGGTGCATGAAACCGTAACTGGTTGCAACATAATTACTGGTTTAGAAATTCACAGGGTTCTTATCGTCTTCTGTTCCACAACCTCTAAATGCATTATTAATCATCAAGTGTGTCTGACTGGATGACACTGTCTGAAGTTTTTAAGGAATGCTTGGACACTAGGATACTGACATTTTTAAAGTTTAAAAAGTACACTAAAAATACATGTGGAATCTACCGTGATTTACTGTTTTAATGCACAGGAAATTGATGTATATGAGTTCACAGTACAGCACAGCTTCCACATCTACAGTAGCTCATCAAAGACTGAAATGACCGAAACAACTCAAACAGGTTTGGATGATGGGAATAAAAATACTAATAATGTCAACGATGGACTGGAGGAGTTGAATAAAGTTAAAGGGTTTCACTTTATTTTGATGGTCCCTTTAACACGTTCTGTATAAGTAATGTTCCACCTACATGTCTACTAACTCGCATTATAGTGTTAGTAGAGTATTAGTAGACTGGTAACGTTAAGTTTAGAATAAGTTGTACATGCTGTTGCAAAGATACTTATAGTCACTAGAATGTCTGTTGGAGGACCATCACAATAAAGAGTTAACAGATATTAAGCAGACAATGTACTGGTACTCTAATGAGAGTTAGTTGACATGTAGTTGCAAAGTTACTTATAATCAACAGAATGGACCATCAAAATAAAGTGTTACCGGATAATGCAAGTAATGGATTAGTAGATGTTTAGTTTATGAACACCCTGGCCTTGTTTTATCTTCAAATGCAAGCTGCTGCAGCGTGATTGAGAAAATAATGGGAGAGTTCCAGAAGGTGCACAGTTAAAGCACAGCCTACTTTTTGTCTAACTGCATCATGACTAAAAGGCCATGTTGCAGGTTAACCACCACTGTTGATTAATGGGTACATAAATCACTCAAGATATGTACAGTCATGGCCAAAATTGTTGGCACCCCTGGTAAATATGATCAAAACTGGCTGTAAAAAATAAATCTGCATTGTTTATCCTTTTGATCTTTCATTCAAAACATTGCCAAAATTCTAACCTTTCATTGAAACAAGAGAATTGAAAGTGGGGCTAAATCACATTATGAAATAAATGTTTTTCTCCAAAACACGTTGGCCACAATTATTGGCACCCTTTTATTAAATACTTTTTGCAACCTCCTTTTACCAAGATAACAGCTCTGAGTCTTCTCCTATAATGCCGGATGAGTTTGGAGAACGCCTGACAAGAGATCAGAGACCATTCCTCCATACAGAATCTCTCCAGATCCTTCAGATTCCAAGATCCATGTTGGTGCTTCTTCTCTTCAGTTCAGTCCACTCATTTTCTATAGGGTTCAGCCCAGGGACTGGGATGGTCATTGCAGATCTTGGTTTTGTGCTCAGTGACCCATTTTTGTTTTGATTTTGATATTTGTTTTTGGATCACTGTCCTGTTGGAAGATCCAAACATGGCCCGTTATAAGATTTCTAGCCCCGGCTGTTAGGTTTAGATTTTTTATCTGTTGGTATTTGATCCAATCCATGATGCCATGTATCTGAACAAGATGTCCAGGACCTCTGGCAGAAAATTAGGCCCACAGCAGTAAAGATACAGCAGAGTATTTCATTTTACACATGGGGTACTTTTTTATCACTGTGTGCACCAAACCCATCTTAAGTGTTTGCTGCCAAAAAAGCTATTTTTTTGTTTCATCTGACCATAGAACCCGTCCCGTTTGAAGTGCCAGTCGTGTCAGGTACTTTTCAAACGTTCTATGGACAGAGGAACCAAAAAAATTGCTTTTTTGGCAGCAAACACTTAAGATGGGTTTGGTGCACACAGGGATAAAAGAGTACCCCATGTGTAAAATGAAATACTCTGCTGTATCCTTACTGCTGTGGGCCTAATTTTCTGCCAGAGGTCCTGGACATCTTGTTCAGATACATGGCATCATGGATTGGATCAAATACCAACAGATAAAAAATCGAAACCTAACAGCCGGGGCTAGAAATCTTATAACGGGCCATGTTTGGATCAAAAGGATAAACAATGCAGATTTATTTTTTACAGCCAGTTTTGAGCATATTTACCAGGGGTGCCAACAATTTTGGCCATGACTGTACAGTATATCATTTTTTAAATGTCTCAAAAATGGTCTTAAATACCATTTTTTTACGTTTTTGGTATTAACGTTTTTTTTTCACGCAATTCGGTGATGACGTCACGTTATAGGAGAAGTGGAGAAAGGTAGCCTAATGGCCGTCAAAGCCGATGAAATGCATGGTTCGAGGAGAATGAGTGGAGAGTTGGTGAAGTGTCCTGGTGAGTTGCTATCATTTAGCAACGCAGCAATGAGATAACGACACATATTTTTTTTTACTGTCATTGAATAGCACCGAGTGAAAAATAAACGCTTTCTTTATAGTGGCGGTGATCATGACGTTAGTTCAGATAAGTAACGTTACCGGTAGCCTTTGTCATAGTAAGTTACTGGTAAACTGTCTTTGTCATCTAGAAGTGACCTGGGTGACCTGGGTGTTATACTAGACCGCAACTTGTCTTTAGAAAATCATATTTCAAATGTCACAAGAACAGCCTTTTTCCACCTTAGAAACGTTGCTAAGCTACGTAATATGCTATCAGTTTCTGATGCAGAAAAGTTAGTTCATGCATTCATGACCTCGAGACTAGATTACTGTAATGCTTTTGTTGTGGCAAAAATTCATCGAACAAACATCACTGCGTAAGAGACACTCAGAGTCAAATTATAAAATAGAAGTATTTATTCTTGCAAGAATAGGAGCAGTCTAATACACAGTTGTTACCCTGTGCAGAAGAGTGACACACCCCCAGACAGACTGAACCAGCTTTTATCTCCGTTCCAAGGCCGTCTTCTGCCAGAGCCATCCTACCAGTAGTTTTCCATAGACTAAGCCCTCCTTCACCAAATGGCCTTCTGACATCTAGGTCAGAGGTCCTTGTTCGTCTGTTCTCTGGAGTGTCTCTCCCTTCTGCCTTCCCAGGTACATAAAAAGAATCTTCTCTCACTACAAGTGAGAGTCACACATGTGACATTCTTTGAATCATCTATCTTTTACTAAAGATCAATGAATATCATAAAATAGCCACTACAACTCCTCACTTTTTATAATTATTAATCAAACATAATAATAATAATAACAATAATAATAAATGCAAGTTCAAGTCATTACATCACATCATAAAAATCAGTCTCCTTGAACCTGTGAAGAAAAAGAGTTTAGGATGAAGAAACATAAGGCTGTTTTTGTTGGGGAAAGCCCCATAATTATTTAGCAAGCGAGTAAACATGTTTACTAATGCCGGGCTCACTACCGCAGTCACACTAGTAAGGAAAAAAATAGTTATAAACAGTAGGAAAACAAACAATGCAATAAAATGCAAATGGTAAAAGCATTAAAAAATAAAATAAAAATAAAAAAAAAAAAAAAAAAATCCCTCAGTTTCAAAACCCTGTTCTTGTACGCCATCTCGTAACACGGATAACTGCTGCTTTTAACCCTCTTCACATATCAATCGTTCTCGAAAAGAAAAGAAAAAAACATCAACACATTTAACTGTAATCTCTACTTGAATCATCTGTATAATTTTGTTCATCCCCATCATCATTCGGATAGACTGTCATTTTCCCATGAATAACAAAATTATCAGAATAACACATAAAATCATAACTCCTACACATTCAACATTTTCCCCATATCCATTTCCCTAACCATATTTTGTTCTTTTACTTTTAATTCAATCAGGCAGTGGTTCTACTTAATCAGCAATAATAATCCTTATAATTTACATTAATTAATAGATCTTCTCTTCCTGAAAACATTTGCCTTAAATATTTTCTAATGAATCAGTAACCAATCAAATCATTTGTCATATACTAATATCAATACTAAACCCTATTTCAATATAATCAGCTAAAATCCTCAAAATCATCACAAAACCACATTCTTAATTCATTAGTTGGTCCACATCCTCCTCCAGGCGTGTTGGTGTAGGTGAGCGGCTTGGACCCAGGTGTCACCTGTGAATGGAGACCTTAAGTATTTTGTTAGTGATTTGTCTTTCCCTCGTCCCTTTTGGTGTGACCTGTGGAATTTTCAAAATCATTAGACATTTCTTGCTTATTAGAGTCAGAGTCCTTTTCCCCTGAAAAGCGTTCACAAGTCAATATTCATACATTTGGAAAACAGAATCAGTTCAGCTTGATGCAATCCATCCTGACATTCTGCAAAAGTAAAATTTTAGGTTATGCTCTGTACAAGGTGTAGCACCTTTCTGCCACAATAATAACAATCAGGCCAGGACAGTTAGCAAAATTCATCCATAGCCATTATTCAACACATTTTGCCCTGTCTCCCAATTCTGCATGCTCTCTGTAAAGAAAAACAAATTTCGAGGTTATTGTCAGATAGTAAAGTACGTGCTGCCACTTCGATGTCCTGGCGTTTCCTGTTGAAAACAATCCAGACAGCAATTTTGTTAGGCAGAAGAATGGCTTCTTTCAGGGCTTTTACCCAGTTACCCCTAGTGTTCTTCCCAACATTTATTCTAATAAAACACAACGCATCCCCCTTTTGATGGTCGACACAACTCGATCATCAATTTAACCTAACATTTAACATAGTGTTTTCGATAAAGTTTACCCTCAACACTAACCCAACCATTGTCCTTCAGACAAATTTTCTCCAGACATCTTTCTCTGCCTCTGAAACAAAAATATTACATTCTTCACTTAAAGCCACAATTTCATTTCCTTATCGAAGTATTTGAAGGGCAAACGGCCCTCAGTCTCACTGCGTATCCTGCTTTTCAGGCCTGCTGTTTTGTCTCGCAACCATTTTTAAAAGTCGTCATTAGTTTCTTTTATCAGGTCAGGTCGTGCTGTACAGACTTGGTCAATGTCAGTCAAAAAAACATTCTCCTCCTGTTTACGATAATCAAATGGCTCTCTGCATAATTTGATATTGACTTAGCCAATATGTCACTTTGTTGTTGCCGTCAAATCTATAACATCTTCTTTTATTCCCACCCCCGATGGACGACGATATACTGTACAACTCCACAATTCCAATTTATATAAATACCTAAACTTATCCAAAAGTAATTCAAATCCACATCATAAATGACAAAAGTAATTACTACCAGACGGAGCGTGATGACCAATCAACTCAAATAAAGTCTCATGTTCTCTATCATCTTCTCATCAGATTCACTCAGCATTTGCCTTCCTTACAATTTGTCACTTGCCTTAACTCATCTGTAATGAAAGAAAACACTCTCCAGAGGTTAAAGACACAATATACTCACTATTCAGGCGGAATAGCTGCCCTAAACTAACACCTACAAGACATAAAGTGCTGTCCCCATCACACACACTCATGCTAGATACACATAGGTTAAATGCTCATTTCCAATGTTTGCTTTTTTTATATTAACTCTAAAAGTATAATATTTAAAGTTCAAATTAGATTTAAACTTCACATTCTCCTGTAGCTTTCATATAATTTTACATCTTTGAAATTTGGCCTCTAAACCCGTTTCAAATGTTTTATCTGTTCATTATTCATTTTTCTTTAGAAAAGTCAGCTGGGTTGTTTTTTTGGTTCATTATCATTATTTTGTTTATGCTTGCCTTACCAGGCATGATAACAGAAAGACAAACAGAGTACCAATCCCTTCCTCCACTCAGCAGTCTCTCTTACAAATAATCTTTTCAAACAGCCTCCTAAGACTGAAACTTAATTAATCATAGTCTAGAACCCTTAATAGTTCACAAATGTTAATATACAAATGTTTAACTCAAATTAGAACCATTACAATAATCTAAAATACATTCTGCTATGAGTATTTCTAATGTTATCTTTAGTTTGAATACTTGTATAAATTTTCAATTCACCTAACTTTTGTTATCCAAACTCTACTAAAAACTGTCTTAATCTTTAGCCACCCACCATGTCTCATGATCTTCAGGAGTTAAAACCATCTTATAGACATATTAGTTCTTCTATAATTTTCCTTGCCCATAAGGCAACAACATCATGTTCCTGATATAAATTAATATGTTATGTCACTGTCTCCCCAACAAATAAAGACAATCAACTCCTGGTCTCAGCTGGCTCTTGAAAGCACATCTCACATTAGCTCTTTATCTATAATTTCCATCAGACTTGTCACAATTGAAAACAAGCCATACAGTGAATTGCGGGGTTTTCTCTGGTGAGTGGTATAGAGGAACTTACATTCTCTCGGTCAAACAATGCTCTGCTGACCCCACAATGCTCTGCTGACCCCAGTGGCCTCTGGTAATCAGCGCTCAACTCTCATACCTTCTCACATATAACACCTCCATCCGGAGATGCAGTGTCCGGGACCCCCTGCGTTAGAATGTCTCCTGGCCAGGAAAATCATCCCGTCTTTGAGTAGCCACGTACCCACTGGTGACCCGCTCGCATCACACAATCAGTTTCTTCAACAGAACTCAGCTGTTTTTCTGGAGCTTAGGAAAGACACATTCAAGAGTCACCTCTACCTGGACTGCATGCCTAATAAATGTTAAGGGAGAACAGGTTAATAACAACAGTATTTAATCACAAATCTTTTAGACCTGTCTGAATCAACAAAATCTCAGTGAAATTTATTCACATCCTTCTATTCAGTGCACATCTATAGCATGGTCATAGGTCCTGTGTCATGGTGAAGGCTAAGATCAGACAAATACGTTACTGGTCCTAAAATAACAAAGTACAAAAATGTCACTTCTGTCATTCAGGTCTACATTATTATTTTAAAGACTTCTTTAAAGTCATTCAGTTTTACAAATCCAAAATATTTAAGTACTAATTGCCCTCTGAATGGCAATGATTTCCTTTAACATGATTTCTTTTAACATCTGTGTCTATAATTTTCAACTGAAACACTGTGCTTTACTAAATAGCTTATTGTCATGACAGGCTAAGATAACAGCCTTCTGACATTGAATGAGACAGAGACTCTGAGGCCTTCAGGACTTGGTACACTTTTTTGTCATGCTAAACATTCTCTACTTTATCTTTTAGTTCTGGCAGCTTAAGGCATCTTTGCCAGAAATTACCAATATAAAAATAATTTTATAGTTGTCTTTTACTCTTATATCAGGAAATTTCGACATTACAAATTTCCACTCATATTGAGACTGTCATACAGTTTCAGTTTCAGCCAAGTAAGTCCCAATCTTATCTTTTGAAACCAAAACATCTTCTAGCTGCTTCATGGTCAACACTACCAAGCTGTTTGTTTAATCAGATCCCTTTCTACATTTTTACATTTAGCAACAAATAGTTATTCTATTTCTCAACAACGTTTCATTAAAACATCTACATTTTAGTTGTCAGGTTTTCAATTACAACTTCATCTGACAATATTTTCCATATTTTCTCTTCTAGGGGTTTACCAATCTACAATTAGGATCTTCCAAAACCCTTTTTTTTTTTTTTTTTTTTAAGCGTTTCATTATAAGACAATCATATTTTTAGTTACCTTTACTTTTACAAATATTTTGCTTATCTGCAATTTACATTTACTGGTACTTTAGTTATTTTCCTTTTAAAACGATTTCCTTACAACTTAAATCTTTTCAACTTTCTTTTCTCTTTCAATCTACTTACGACTTCCATCTATCAACTTTCTTTTCTCTTTCTTTTCATTTACTTGCACATTCCTTTCACTTTCCTTAGCACTGCATTTACATTCTTAGTTCTTTCTCAGACGAAAATTTTAATATCGTCTTCAAATCCTGTTCTACTTTCAAACCCACATTAATCCACGTCACTTTCACATTCCATCAACTTTCTTTTACACCTTTCTGAGTGGGCATTTACAGTTGCTGCTAAATGACCCCACTGACCACAATTAAAACATTCTCTGTCCCCTTCTAACAGCTCCAACTTACTGCACACTTGAAGCAGTGTGTTCCAATCAGTTTGTAAACAGAGCTGATAAGCAGTTCTCTGTATTCTTCTAACAGTCAACCAGTGGCGGATTCAATCAATAGCCAAATAATAATCTTCATCATTATTTTTGGCAGAACATTAATTTTCTGCACGGAAATGCATAAATTGTTTCTAAGTTGTTTTCACAAAGTTTCTGTTTAACTTTAACACTTGTCCAGGGAAATTATCCCCGACCCATAATTTCCTTTATAAAACAGCCAATGTCTTCTTCCCTCAATGACTTAATATCAACAAAATATCCGACATTTTACATTATTGAATTCCAAAATATGTCTTTACATTTCTCTAATTCGTTATTTATCATAAACAACACTGATTACAATAGCAAGTACACATCTAATATCCGGAAGCCGGCTGAATAAGCACGCGCTGTTGCTGTACTCCCAGCATAGCTGGAGTCTTTAGGTTCAAAAGACACTATGGTTGTCAAACTAAAAATAAACATAATTTCACTCTTTATTTTACCACTAAAATATAGAATTATTCAGCATTTTTTGCTTAATGAAACATTCATTATCTTTATATCATGTTAATCCCTGTTAATCATACTCAATACCTTATCATTATTATTTTTAATCTGAAGCTCACTTTTCATACCATTTCTTAATCTGACTTAACAGGCGTTCATAAATAGTTCCATACATTTTATCAGAAATGTTATTTTCATAACATACATTTTCTACAGTTGTTTTCTTCTCAAAATGGTTAGTCTGCCGATTCAACAACTATCATTACTGTCTCTGTACCACTTATCTCTGTTTTTTTACAGAAACCAAAATATCATATTACTCAAATCTCAATCCTTCACAAAGACAGCCTTATTGCTGCTTGCTACTTCAACTTTTGTTACAAACAAAATCTTCTGACATCTATCTAATGTCATGCATCCATCTAATGGATGAAAAATAAAAACCCTTTTATCAGTTATATTCAATCTTACTATATGGCAATACATTCTACATCGACTCTGTTCTCTTTTATCTGCTTCAAGCCAACAACTCATTGTCTTTTCACACTTTTCCACACGTTGAACGCAGACACAACAACCTTTGTTTCTCACTGCTCTGTTCAACTGATTCCCGCACCATCTTTAATCTTGTGGTGCTCAATAACATCATACATTTTCACACTTGACATTGTCTTTTCCCATTTTTACATACATTTCTGCCTTAATTTTATCTCATTTGACAAAACACCGGTGTACCAAATTTCGCAAGCTTGCTTTTGAGACCTCCCCATATTAGCCGCTTATCTGTTCTCTGTGGATTTTCCTCTGCGCGCATTCTCTTTATTTGTCAAGCGTCCCCGACAAACCCGATCTTTCTTTTAACCCAAATCGGACGGGTTACACTATTAGTGTCACTATTAGTGTCCTCCTAATTACGGTTTACCAACAAATCTGTTACGATTGTCTTGGTTTCCCCTAATTAGCTTCAGTACCCAAAAATAGTTCGCTCCGTGGTGGAACAATTCATTTCCAGGTACCTATCTGTATGAAATGTCTTGGTCTGTCACAGTTCTCAATTAATTCCAGATTATTTATCTGCTTGAAATATCTTGTTCTGTCACAGACCTCAATTAATTTCAGATTATTTTCCTCGTATCTGTTTGAAATATCTTGATCTGTACGTAGATCTCAATTAATTTCAGATTACGTACCACAGAAAACAGTTCTCAGCCAATATGGTTCAATTTCACTCTTCCCCCAATTAAACTGAATTTAATTATACATTACCCAGAGATGTTTTGTTCTGAGCCACCTCGAGTTCTTTTTGATTCCAGTGTCCGATCCTCCCGGGCTCTGACATCGGCCGGCCTCTCTCTCTTAAGTTTACGAGGTAGAGCTGGAACTTACTCAGTCCAGGTGGCCAAACACCGTCCGATCTCAGGTCCAGGAGGCATCGTCCAAGGAATCCCACTATTCTGACACCAAATTGTTGTGGCAAAAATTCATCGAACAAACATCACTGCGTAAGAGACACTCAGAGTCAAATTATAAAATAGAAGTATTTATTCTTGCAAGAATAGGAGCAGTCTAATACACAGTTGTTACCCTGTGCAGAAGAGTGACACACCCCCAGACAGACTGAACCAGCTTTTATCTCCGTTCCAAGGCCGTCTTCTGCCAGAGCCATCCTACCAGTAGTTTTCCATAGACTAAGCCCTCCTTCACCAAATGGCCTTCTGACATCTAGGTCAGAGGTCCTTGTTCGTCTGTTCTCTGGAGTGTCTCTCCCTTCTGCCTTCCCAGGTACATAAAAAGAATCTTCTCTCACTACAAGTGAGAGTCACACATGTGACATTCTTTGAATCATCTATCTTTTACTAAAGATCAATGAATATCATAAAATAGCCACTACACTTTATTAGCTGGTTGTCCTGCATCCTCCGTAAACAAGCTACAGTTAGTCCAAAATGCAGCCGCTAGAGTTCTTACTAGGTCAAGAAAATATGATCATATAACACCAATTTTATCATCTCTACACTGGTTACCTATTAAGTTCCGTATCAATTACAAAGTATTGTTACTGACCTATAAAGCCCTAAATGGTTTAGCTCCTGTGTATTTAAGAGCTCTTCTATCGCCATATAATCCATCGCGCTCTTTAAGATCGCTAAATTCGAGGCTTCTGGTCGTACCGAGGATAACTAAGTCCACTAAAGGAGGGAGGGCGTTTTCACATCTAGCTCCTAAACTCTGGAATAGCCTTCCTGATATTGTCCGAGGTTCAGACTCAGCTCCAGTTATGTATCCAGCCTCTCATGGAGACTTCAGATGCCCCAACGCCTGTGATGAGACGACTCGACGCCTGTGAAGAGACGACCCAACGCCGGCGATATGTTATGCCCTAAATTTTATGATTAACTAACTGTATTTTTGTATGTATATTTTTGAAATGCATTTTCTGTAAAGCTGCTTTGAAACAATATGTATTGTGAAAAGCGCTATACAAATAAACTTGAATTGAATATAAATAGAAGGCTTCGTGCTAGCTATATGGGCGTTTCTAAGCGTTTCTCTTCCTCCGATGAAAATGTTGTTGCAAACGTAGCCGCCGCGCGTCTGTCGCGGTGTTTGGCAGGTGCTCGCGCGGGCGGTGCCGTCCCGTGGAAACTGCGTTGGAAAGCTTGTGCTGTAGGGCAGTGAGTGCGGTTTGGTCGCTGGTCGAGGAGCTCACTAAATGCTGAATGCATGCTGCCTGAATCCGTTTGTGCTGAAGATAGCATACACACATCTCAGGCAGGATCATGGTCCCCTTCAAGCCAGCACGCACGAGTAGCCTATGTTAATTGTTTGTTTACTTTTTTGACGAAGTCTTATGAACCAACTTAAACAGTTATAGGTGACTATAGATGTGTTGTATAGACAATGATCATGTTCTATAATCTGCGCTATCTGAATACTCTCGTCTACTACTCGTCTCTCTAGTCACTCTCAGCGCTCTCAAGGCGGGCTTTGGTAAACTCTCTCCCCAAGGTGACGTCATGGAAATGCATTGTGGCGGAAAGAAGAATCGTTGGCGCTGTAAGATAGTACCTACTTTTTCGTATTATATTCCGTTTTGTGATACCCAACAACATAAAATACAATGGATAACAGTTTAAATGTTCATTACCAACAAGCAAATTGCACAAATTCGTTGAAAAATTTAACCTGCAACACGGCCTTTAATGTCTCTGAAAATGATATTAGGGATATTATTGATATTCTCTCCTGAAAAGGTGCATTTAGAACTGATCAGACTCACTTTTTTTTCTAAATAATGTCCAATAAATATATAGTGAAGGCATTACTTAGTCAGACCTCGGGTCAAGAGCAATATCTCCTAAATTTCCAAAATCAGACACACCAGTGCTGGAAGACCTGAGAAAATGGTTAAATCGTAAAAAAAAACAGTAAATATCAGACTTCAGTCTCCATAATCTTGTATCAAGATTAATTTGAGGTTGCTAACCCTCTAGGATCTGGCAGTAAGAAAAGGTTTTAGCAGTATAAATAAATCTAGCAGAGGTCGCAACACACAACAGATCTTCCATTGATCAATGCAGCCAATCTTGTTGTGTAGGGAGGAGGACTTCAAATGTTTTGGACAAGAAAAGGCTTTTTCTGCAGTTGGTGACTTGGAAGAAAATGGAATTCATGGTCCTGATGAAAACATTGTGAGGGGTACTGTGTTCGCTATACCTGGATACAATCTTTTAGGGTAAAAAAACTTTAGTAAAAGCAGATATTTTTGAAGGTTTTGCCTCATAGACAGGGAATCCTTCCAGTGAACACCCACAAAATTGGGCCCTGTTAGATCAGTAGACACGTATAACAACTGTGTGGCACAAGTATCATTAGAGCAGGAAATGACCAATGGGGTAAAGTTTGATTTGATTTCAATAATCTGAAGTATTATCATGTTTGCCCTCCCTGTTTGGGTCATGGCCTGTTTGATGGGATTTTTTCTGTTGATCTTGCTTTGAAACAGTTCACTTTACTGGAAGTTGGTTTCTAAGTTAGGTGTGGAAGGTCTAGATGATCTAAAGTTTATAAAAGAAGAAGATATTTCACATCTGCTCACACCCATTAAGTGCAGAAAAATGGTCCATTCCTTCAAAAGTGGTATGAATTTCAGTATAGCTGAATTTTATTTAATTTGATGTTAATTTATATATATTTATATCATATCATATTATATATCAGACACGGTGTTATGGGTGAAAACTTTTCTTCTTAAAAAAAAAAAAAAACTTTTAATATATTTTAATTTTGTCAAGAGTTATTAAAAATCGTAAAATAAGCTCATAATTTGTGCTAAAATAGTATAAATGTTTTGTTTTCAAAGTTTCATAGCTTAAGACATCCTCCCTATTATAAACAAATAATTTATTTAATCAAGCTCTAAATACGGCTTGTTGTGGATCCTATGGGGCGAGGTGACGTCACCAAGCACCAGTTGAGTTTTCAAAACAATTTAAAAAAGTTGGTCTATTTTGATGTTAGGCCTAATGGCTGTGATTGATCTTTATGAGCTCTTTTGGAGCATGTTTTACATGACAGATGACGTTGTCAATGAACAAGTTCTGTGCCCGAGTATTGATTGAAACTGTCGGGCAGTGTTGTTGATCTGTATTGTTGAAAACTTAAAACAATTACCGGTAAACAGAATTGTGAAATATTCAGCCTCATGTTATACGCGCAGAACTAAACTATCTTTTGGGGAAATATTAGATTACTGACCACTTTTACAGTCGATAGGCCTTAGGTCTATTCTTAGGTGCTTTAGAGATGCGCTAAAGCACAGCCAGGATATGGTGCGTAATGGAGATGCCAAAGCTCTCTTCTTTGGTCAGAACCAAGGAGAGCGATCGTGGATAGGTCCATCCTATGCACCGAAACTTTTTAACAAAACTTTTAAAGAGCATCAAGCTATTAAAATCTCTATTATGTAAGCACAGATAATATAACAGTATATTAGTCAGTCATTTTTATTAGGTTATTTGATAACGTTTTTAATTTAAGGCCCACCCACAATTGGCCTGGCCCATCCAAAACTGGAATCCTTGCGCCGTGCCTGATATATATATGTAAATGTTGAAAAAGTTATTTCTGTCAGGACCACTATCGTCAAATACAATTGACAATTAGCATATGTAGCACGCCCCCGTCCGACTGGCAGTGCTGCAGTAAGTTTTCTGTTTGGTAAAACAATGAGACAGACACAGTTGTGCTGGTATCAGGAACGAGTCGCTCTTGTAATGGCGGCTTCTTCTCCGCGACTCATAGTTACCCTCATAGTCTCCGATCAGCACATTGTCTCCCCCTACTCTCCACTGAGGGTATTACGCATCACAAGTCCCGCATATTAACAATGAAACAATATCATAAACACAATAAAATAAATCAAATACATGAAGAAGAAAATAATAATTCCTGTGACTATGTATACAGGGTGTCACACATACAGTTAGGATTGGCGGTGATGTGGTTCTGTTCTGGGCAAGAACTCCTGTGCATCCATGCAGCCGAGCATCGATAAGAGCAGGAGAGCAGAACCGAACAGAACCAACATGACTGTATTGCAGAAATCATTAATTCATTTTAATGTACAACATAATTAGAGAATTTTAGTCTGATTCAGGGGAAATCAGAATGCCAAATCCTGACTGGGCGTGAGGTGGAGCTGGGGATGGAGGAGGGTAATTAGCTATTAAACGTGATAGCTGCTGATAATATATGTATACAGTGATAGGCGTCGTATTCCTATAGGTAGATGTGGATCAGCTGAGAGTCCACTGAAGCAAGCTTGACTAACGTGACCTGCCAGAACTAACACTAGGCTTGATATCAATTGATTATATGAAATATTTGTTCAAAATGGTCGCTATTAACACATTAACTATACTTTATATTGATTTGTATGCAAATTTGAGAAGTTTCACCTCTTCACCTGACTCAGAAACTGTTTCTTATTCCAGTACTTTGTCCTACCTCAGTCAAATATCATTCTGTGTAAGAACAGCACTTGGTTGGACAGGTTCCAGGTGCCATGGGACAAAATGAGGCCCACTCTCAAGGCCCAGTCTCAAATGAGGCCAGAGCCAGAAGATCGCTGACACATGGTGAAAGTCATGGTCGATTCCATGAGAGAACACTTCTTGAACCCCCGACATGTAAAGACTGAATAGCAGTTGCAAAAGACATATTCCAGAAATGTCCTGGGAGCTTTTTAGACTAAACTGAGGAGGGAGAAATTATTGGATGTGGATTCTTTAGTTTACTGAAGCTGAAGACCAGAATAGAGTATGTCAATAGAGGCACAGTGTCCTGTCTGAGGAAGCCCAGATGCTCTCGGACAAGTGATCATGACCAGACATCAGCTGGCAAATGTGCTAGAATTGACGGTTATGAGTGTATTAGTGGGCAACCACAGGGTTACCCAGAGGAGGAATCATCAATGTCACATGAAGAAAAGAGAAAAGAGATGTTGCATATGATCAATCCAGTCAACAGGGGCTAAGGCAAACTTAGAAAGGGAGGGTAAAGGAGCTGATGACAATCGCATATACAAAACAGTGAGACCTACCACTCAGCATGATTCAAATAAGTAAAAACTGTCCATATCTCCTTTTTAGTTCTTAATGTCCCACTTCACCACCCTCTCTAGTATTGACCTGTACTCCAGACTGAATGAAAACTTGGATAAAAAGGTGAAGATGCTCCTGGAGTTCTTCAGAGATCAGCTGATGAAGTCGAGTGAACAAATTAAAGCTGTTCTGAAAGAAGATTTGAAGGAGGACAGATAGGCCACCGACTGTCTTGCAGCTCATTGTGCTATAGGTAAAACTCGAATTAGATTAAAAAAAATAAAGCAACTCTTGAGGCAGCACTGCTTTCCAAATAAAGTACCATTTGCAAGATATCACGTGGTCCCTTTTAAAGCCCAACTGAATTGCTGTTTTATGTTTGATTATTGCAGGAGACACTGTGTTGAGACGCTTATTCTCCCTCCAGCAATAGCCATGTGTCAAGCTATGGATAATGAAAAAATATAGAGTCAGCTTAAACAGGTCCCACTGTCAGATAACACCGTTGCCCGACGAATAGATGACATTGCAAAAGACATAAAGATTCAGCTTATTGATCGTATAAAAAAAATCGGCAAAATTTCCCTACAACTTGATGAATCGACAGATATATCAAATGCAGCACAGCTGCTCATATTTGTCAGATACTGCTATGAGGGGAAACTACACGAAGATATGTTATTTTGCATTACGCTGGATGGGACATGCACAGGACAGGATATATTCAACAAACTTGACAGTAAGATGCAGGAAGCGGGGCTGAGTTGGGATAACTGTGTGGGCGTGTGTACGGATGGAGCTGGTGCTATGATGGGCAAACATAAGGGTCTAAAGGCGAAGATACAAGCAGTTGCACCACACGTAAGATTCACCCATTGTTTTATACACAGGAAAGCTCTTGCTTCCAAGGCCCTTGATAATGAGCTGAGTTGCGTGCTTCAAACAGTAATTAAAATTGTTAACGTAATAAAAGCACGTTCCGTCAATACAAGACTGTTTGCTGTTATGTGCAAAGAAATGGGATCTGAACATGAATCTTTACTGGTTGCAGGTGTTGTCGCGAGGTAAAGTATTGCAGTGTCTTTCTGAAATGAGAGATGAAGTGCGACTATTCTTATTGGATATACAGTCTGACAGAAAGTCTGACAGATCCTACATTTCCGACAAACCTGGATGTAAGAGCGGTGTGGGGGGTGGGGGCACGAGATGTGACCCATATGTATAGGGGGGGCCCGAGGCAAAAAGTTTGGGAACCTCTGCTCTAATCGATGCTACTGCTCCGAGTCCAAGCCAACTCACAACTGTCCCTTTTGTCCTTTATCGAGCACCAAAGCGGATTTTTGTCCCGCCTAAGTCTTATTTGATCGGTGAGTAATGTAGATGAACGCTTGTGAGGGACGAGCAGAGAGAGAGCCCCGGTCGCGCGCGCACTATTTCTCTTCGGAGCCAGGCGAAAGTATAAACAAGGCTTCCAAACTAAGCGCTGTCTTGCTATCTCTCCCTCGCACATATTAATAATTAATAAATCTACATGATGGTAAATGGTCGGAAGACCAAAGTTTCATGTGAAGCATTCTGAGATTTGTTTTTTCCTGGATTACCGCTGGGTGTGAATTTTGCTAAAATACCTTATCTTCTCTGAAAGCGTTCCGCACATTCAGCTGACATAAACCACACTTTAAATAAACGGAAAAAAAAACGTATGTTTTCTGTGTTGACACAAATCTTGTGGGATGTCCTAACTGCCGGGATAATCACACAACGCGTACACGTCCGATAATGACACATCCAATTTGCGAACTCATGACTCATTTGAACCGATTCATTTTAATAAATGGTTAAAACAACTGATCTTTCCAACACTGAACTCACGAGACGTCTGAATCGGTGTAGGCTATAACTAATCGGTAACATTTTACAATAAGGTAACATTTATTACATAAATTACATAAAAAGTACTTTTGCTTAAGTGTAAGCTTTAAAACAAATAAAACCACTTGGTTTTTTTTTGCCAAAAAAGCATATGACTATTTTTTCCCCACACAGTGCTATCAGGAATCGATAAGAGAATCGTTAAAAAATCGGATCGATAAGCAGAATCGTCTGTGCATTGATATTGATAAAATCTTATCAATTCCCATCCCTAATCTTCCTATTTTTAAACCGATTTAAATAATAAGTCGGATATTATAAAAATTAAATATGAATTTATTCTTACTATTCCTACCATATGACATTTTATCATGTAACTGACCACATGAGCATGGTGTTTCCGGGTTCGTGGGATCACAAATCTTGCTCCTCCACTGTAAATAAATCGCCATCCGAATGCATGAGTTTTATCACTGAGGTGCCAAGCAAATTTATTTTTACAGACGTCCACATGAGGAACAATTACCATCTGAATAGGGCTTTTGTCAGGTCATGTCAAGTCCTGCTTTTAGTATTGGTTTGTAATTTTTCATGCTTTCTTTACATCCTACAGTACATGGTTTCTTAACTTTTTCGTGCCTTACTTTGCAGCCTCACTCAGCTGAGCTATGAAAAGTTTGAGTGATGTTGCCTTGGAACGCAAACATTTCTCCCTGAGGGAAAGGCTGTACTAATGTGTACAATATTTAATGTGTAATGTGTAATCTAATGTGTACACAATTTTGTTTCAACTGTTTCCACATGGCCTGTATCAAACACGTTGTGTTGAGAGAGTTACTTTTAAAAACGCTACAGATTACAAAATCCATGCTGTACAACGTAATTTGTAATATTTTCCATAAGATAAGAAACAAGAATTTAGTTTAGCATAAAACTAAGTCTACTAAGTCGATTAATAAAATACACCATAAATTCTGGTGCCTCGAAACCTTGACAATTTTTCTTAATCTGTTCTTATATGGTTTTGGTTTTTAGAATCAAAATGAATTCTTACAGCATTAAACATGTAAACATTAAACCATTTATTGCCATTCAGTAATTTGGTATTTTGGATAATAATAATAATTTGTTACATTTATATAGCGCTTTTTTCTGAGACCTCAAAGCGCTTTACACTGTCACTGTCAAAGCAATTCTTCTTGTCTGTTAGGCTTTATGAATGCTTATCTTCTTCCAAGAAGTTCAGAAGGAGAAATTCTCTTTGACATCACATCTGTATTTTTTCAATAGTCCACTTTAGACATTGCACAAACTATAAGTAACTTTGCAACTACATGTCAACAACACTCTACATATCAATAACTCATTTATTTGCAGCTACATGTCAATAACTCATTTTCATTTATTTGCAACTACATGTCAACTAACTCTAATTGGAGAATTAGTAGATTGTAGTTGATTGTTAGTAGACTGTTAGATTAGGTTTAGTAAAATAAGTTGACATTTATTGCAACTTTTAGTCATTATGTCTGTTGGGGAGCATCACAATAAATATTTAGCAGATATTAAACAAACAGTTTACTAATACTCTAATGACAGCTAGTTGACATAGTTACTTGTAGTTAGTAGAATTTCTAAAGTAGATTATCAAAATAAAGTGTTATCTTTTTTTTGTCCCTTATTAAGTGTCTTTACCTACCATGTAATTGTTTGGTACACTGTACTTATTGTGCTGATGTTGAATTGCAAAACACTTTTGCTGCTGAGGTGGGACACAAAGTAATGTTTATGTATGTAATCTTTAGTGAGCTAGAGCTCTGTGACAGTCTTGTTTTCAGCTGTACTGTAGCTGTGAGACATATTTTAGTAACTAAACTCACAAAGACATAAACCAGACTGTTTACAGTATTGAGTAATAATGACTCAGTATAAAGTCGAAGAATGTGCTGTAATATTCTAAACAATCCAGCACTGTGTAACAGCTTTTTATACTAATCATGAATGATTCTCTTTGGCATCCTACATGTGTTTTCCATTGAGTGTTACAATAGTTTAATACTCGATTTAAAGCTTCTCTGCATGTGCTGGTGTTCAGGGATACATTTTAGGGACATTTATACCATACTGTATATTCTTGGAAGATACTCACTTATTAATGCTACGTGCAAGAAAATGCATACTATATTGTGATTGTAGTTTGACAAGTACACATGTAAGAAGTAGTTCCCTTTCGTAGGGAACTCGCACTGCGTCGTTGAAAACGACTCTTTGGGGACGCTCCCTAAGCGTACGCCTCTGAAGTATGAATGAAACTAATCCAATCCTGATTGGTGTTGCGTCGTGACGTAACATGTGACGGCATAACCGGATGCATAAAAGTGTCGCCGGCGCACACACACATTAGCTTTCGCTCTTCAGCAAGCGCTCTCTGTTTTTGTCTGTCTTATTTGGTGTTGTCTGTCTGATCCAGTCCCCTGTATTATGGCGAGTGAGCAATTCATTAGATGTGTGCGCCCCTGCCCAAAATATATTACGAGTGGGGACACGCATCAGTTGTGTGTGAATTGTTTTGGAGTGTAACACACGCACGGGCAGCTCTCGAGGGGGCTGTCTGTGATCTCTGTGAAACACTCCCTATCAGTACTGCGCTCGCGTTCCCCGTGGTTCAGGTCCCGCGTCCGTTGAGGCGGCGCGGTGACTCAGATCGCGGGGTTCGCAAAGGGATCTTGCAGACGAGGATGAGACTGCTGCGGCACTTTCTCATTCTTCATCTGAAGGTTCTAAGGCTCTCGTTCATAGTGCAGAAGCCCGCGCTGCGGCTTCTTCTGCCCGTGACGAGACCTCGATGTTTGAACTATCTGCTTCCGAGGGAGTGGATGTGTTCAGCATCGAGGCGGCCGGAGGAGCGTGAGTTAAATTCACCAGCTCGCGTTCCCCGCGGTTCGGGTCCCGCGTCCGTTGAGGCGGCGCGTCGACTCAGATCGCGGGGTTCGCAATAGGATCTTGCAAATGAGAATGAGACTGCTGCGGCACATTCTCATTCCCTATTTGAAGGTTCTGTGGCTCCCTTTCATGGTGCAGAAGCCCGCGCTGCGGCTTCTTCTGCCCGTGATGAGAACATGATGTTTGAACTATACTTCTGAGGGAGTGGATGTGTTCAGCATCAAGGCGGGGTGAGCGTGAGTTAAATTCACACAGCTCGCGCGCGGCGAATCAGATCGCGGGGTTCGCGATAGGATCTTGCAGATGAGAATGAGACTGCTGCGGCACTTTCTCATTCCCTATTTAAAGGTTCTAGGGCTCCCGTTCATGGTGCAGAAGCCCGCGCTGCGGCTTCTTCTGCCCGTGATGAGAACCTGATGTTTGAACTATCTGCTTCTGAGGGAGTGGGTGTGTTCAGCATCGAGGCGGATGAACGTGAATTAGACTCGCCAGCTCACGTTCTCCGTTGTTCAGGTCCGCGACTCAGATGGGGTTCGTAAATAAAAATAAATAATAAAATATGAATTTTGCTGAT